>JARFJB010000229.1:852500-1087500 GCA_036346205.1 Vesta saturnalis | reverse complement strand
CGTGTGCGTCGTGTCGTGTGCGTGTGGCTGTGCGTGTGTCGTGTTTGTGTGTGTGTTTCGTTTATTTGTATTCCGATATGAGTGATCGCATCCTGGTAAAAACATTTGTTACATCCCTACATAACATTCTCTATTGACAACTGCTGCATTTCCTATTGCATCTTCAAAAAAATACGGTCCCAATACTTTAACTTGGGTGTTTTCGGCAGACCAGTAACATAAATTTTGTTTGTTCCTCTCTCCATGCAATTGAAAATATGTTTCGTCACTCATGATTATTTTGTTGAGAAAATTATCCCCTCTGCCCAAAAGCCATCGGCTGAATTCTAAACTTGACTTTCTATCTAAGTTTTTGAGCTTTTTGGAATTTGTAAGGTCGAAACGGTAAATATTCCTTTAAGACTGACTCACGTGGAATTTCTACTTGCTGCGAGAAACGTAGAATGGATTGATTGGAATTTTCTTCATTTCTGTTCCCAACTTGCAAAATATTCACTTCTGTTCTAGCAGGTTTTCTCCTCTCTGCAATTTGAATATCCTTAAGATATCCTGTTATACGATATTCTACGACCCATCTTGCACCGCTTCATTTTCAAAAAAACTTGAAGCTTCACTGAAGATTAGACATTTAAAATTATGTCAAGTAAGTCATAACCTACTTCTTTTTGTTTTTATTAAATAAAAACATGGGACTCTTAGTTTGTCACACTTTATTTGTTCACTAGACATCTAATAATCACTTACAATAGTTTAAATACAAGGACGCAACTCAAAACTTCAAAATAACGCTTTGGTTGGTAACAGTCACTTATGGTAAATAACTATAGTGGCGTCGCCGTGTCGTAATTAGGAACTAACATTATTGTACTAATACAATAATATTTGCCATTATTGTACTGCAAAACAATGCACCTATTGCATGTAGTACATGAATTTTTTTATACATTTTCCTTAAGTATTATGTCCTTCTGATAATTGTATGTAAACAGTAATTATAAACATTATAATCAAAGTCACTAGACGCTGTGCATTGCATTACTGATAGAATCAGAAATTTACATCTATATTATATTATCTTTCTTTTCTTATCTATGTTTCTTTTTCTTTGTAGAAAATGAGTAACTTAAATATAGACATTTAAATACAAGATCTCTTCTTAAAAATTATATAACATTAAAATATTATTTCATCAATTTAAATTTGGATTTAATCAGGATTTTTGAATCTAGATTGGGTGTGCAAGTGCCAAACAACTTATAGTTATAATATTATATGAAAGGATCGAATTGCAAAAAACGGAGGAGTTGAACTGTATCTACGATAAACGTTTTTCGAACCTAGAGGAAAGACAAGGTGGGCTTTGTTCTGCAACATTTTGAATATTTCGCTACAAAATGTTTACCAAACAAAACCGTTATTATACGATTATAATACTTTTATTACTGAAATCGAGTTATTGTACTCAGAATTTCCTATATTAACGGAGCAAATGATATTGTGGGAGACTTTAACTAAGATTTATTAAGAGTGTATAAACCGGGGGTTGCTTTATATACAGAGAATTTTTGAGTAGTTTTAATATATATAATAATAAATAAAACCACAAGAATATCAGGAGTTAATAATCCCATCTTCAGAATTAGTGTTGTAAATATAAAATGTTACGAAATATTACTAATAAAGCTGTTACTCGTGAAAATAGAGCTTGCATAGGGTTTAAAGTCAAATCCTATAAATAAATACATTTGTATCGTGAATTATGAAAATGTAAACTTTCATGATTATCACACATAATTAAATTACTTATCCTTTAGGCAATTAAATCGTGTATTTTCTTTATCTTTCATAGAAATTTAAACGTTTTGATAACGATAACGATTCAGTTATCGTCCTCAGTAAATGGAAATATCATTATCAATTACTTAAGGTGTTAAAACAACTTTATGACATATGACAAATATTAACTTAAATTTGTTCTAACTTCACAAGTAATTCTTAAAGATATTACTTTTTTGTTACTGCCGCTAAGCAACATTCAAGGTCAAATCAGGGTTTAAGGCATTATTGCTGGTCTAACAGAGATCCATTAATTACCGACACATTCACTTTTACGATGGCTCAGAAGACAAATATTAGCAATATTAGATATCCGCTCTTCAATCAAATACCAGCGGAGCTGATGGTTTATCACTCCAAATGCTGTCATTAGTCATTACACATGTAGTCAAATACTGTATTGATTTATATGAAAATGTAAACTTTCACCATTGTTATATATATTGAAAATAATTGTCATTTTGGGTTATTGTGTGTATTTTTGTATTTAAGTTATGCAAATATATACGTTTCGATAACACTCACAGTTATATTCGTGAGTAGTATACTATCTTTCAAACTTGTTTAAAATGTTGAAACAATGTTGTGAAGTTTGAAAAATTGAAAACGCAAACATAACCCTGCTATTAATATATTTTGGTAAACGTATAAAGCCAACTATGGAATACAATTTTAGTAAAGAATCACTACATCATTAATAAATTATGCCCTGAAGATGACAAATCAGAACACCCTCTAACGGTCGAAGGCTAACGGTGCAAAATTTCATAACCAAAGAACAAATTTCACGTTCAACTTATGATGTAAGTGTAAAATTGTGAAAAACTTTAATTTGAAATTGATAAAAGCATTCACAATTAGAAACTTGACATCAATTAAAGTAATCTAGTCAAATCTAACAAATAAATAGCTTTATTAACAAATGCAAGCGTTATTAACAGTGAAAACACAATGTAGTACGTTTTATATAATTTTTAATTTTAATTTTAATTTCAACTACATATGTTAAATTATAGTACTGTGGTAATCTAACATATAATTGGTAAATACTTTCACTTCAATGTCTAGTAAAAAACACAGCAAAAACCTAGACATACCAACAAGCTAAAATTAGAATGAAGACGTACCATTATGCCTTTTTTTTAAATTATAAGATGCCAAAACCTATTTAAACGAAGGTTATATTCTTGTCTATTGAAAATAATATGAGTTTATCTTCAAAATATTTCCATATTATCAAATTGAATGTGATGATTTAAATTTAAAGCATGCTCAGCTACCGCAGATTTTTATGGTTGACCTAATCTACGAAATCTCATACGTCCTTTACGTCTTGTATCAAAGCTACGTTTTGTGGTTTAATGTATAGTGTTCCACTTGAACAAGATAACTTATGCAGATAGGAAGGTGATAATGGGTTTGAAACATCTTTATTTCGTCTTATAGGTTTCAAGGCCATGATTGATTACGATGTTTTTTAATAGTCATAAAAGGAAGAAAAGCACTAGCAATATTAAGAACTGGTTTTTAATGGTTATGTCTAACAGGTGTAATAACATTATTAATATAAATAAGTGAATATCCATTAGCTTGTAAGCATTTTGTTAAATATTTATATTCATCTTTCAAAAATTCAGGATCACAAATCCGTTATGTTCGATCCAATAAAGATTTAACTACACCAATTTTTTGACGTGGATGGCTTTCTGTAAACCTTAAAAGATAGTGAATTATTAGTTTCAGTTATTAGTATGTCAAAAAATGGTAAACTTCCGTTAGATTCCTTTTCCATGGTAAAATGGATGCTATGAAATATACCATTTGTAAAAATTAAAAATTCATGTATGTCTCTTTTCCATGTCTTCAAATAACAAATGTGTCACCTACATATCTATACCAGACTAAAGAACTTATTAATTTATCATCTATTCCTGATAAAATAAAAAGAAAGTAACTAACTCTGAAGCTCTTTCACTAAAATTAGATAGTTTACCAAAAATTCATAAACCTAATGTTCCTTTAAGGCATATTGTTAGTGGTAGTTGTTGGTTTTCCTACATATAATCTTAGAAAACATCTTACATTTCTATTACAACCCCATATAGGTAAAAATTAAAAATATAAAAAATTCTGCCTACTTTATTGAAATAGTCAGTTCTGATGTTGTTTCACTTTTTACAATAGTCCCTTCAAAAGAAACTATTGAATATATTGATCATATTTTTGCGAAAAATATATCCATTCTTTTTCAGTACTGTCTTATTACGACTTGAAGGTGTAGCAATGTTTAGCCCTCTTAGTCCTATTATAGTTAATTTTTACATGGAAAAATTTGAAACATTAGTGTTACAAATGCACCTAAAAGACCTTTAGCTTGGTATAGATACGTAGATGAAACATTTATTATTTGGAGACATGAAGAAGAATCACTACATGCATTTTTTATTTTTCTAATGATATACATTCTAGCATCCAGTTTACCATGGAAAAGGAAACTAATGGAAGTTTACCATATCTTGACATACTAATATTTACTGAACTAATAATTCACTATCTTCTAAGGTTACAAAAAGCGGACACACACTGATAGATACCTTCATAAATTATCAAACCATCATCCACGTCAAAAAATTATTGTAATTAAATCTTTAGTGGATCGAGCAAAACGAATTTGTGATCCTGAATTTTGAAAGATGAATATAAATATCTAACAAAATCCTTACAAGCTAATGGATATTCACTTACTGATATTAACACTGTTATTACACCTGGTAATCACAAAGAAATACCAGTTCTTAATGTTGGTACTGCTTTTCTTCCTTTTATAACCAATGTTAAAGATCTAATGGTGTTTCAAACCCATTATCATCTGCCGGAGTGTACAAGTTATCTTCTTCATATGTACAGGTATACATAAGAACCACAAAACGTTTGCTTTGATACAAGACGTAATGAGCATATGAGATTTTATACATTTTGGTCAACCAGAAAAATCTGCGGTAGCTTACTATGCCTTAAACGATTTAAACCATGACATTTAATTTGATAATATGGAAATATTGTCAAGACAAGTGAAGCTATTGAGATATACATTCATCCTAATAATTTCAATAGACAAGAAAAAAACAGGTGTTTGCTTCTTATAATTAAAAAAAGGCATAATGGTACGTCTTAATCTTAATTTTAGCTTTTGATATTTCTAGGCTTTTGGTGTGTTTTTTCCTAGACCTTGAAGTAAATGCTTTACCGATTATATGTTAAATTACCGCAACACTATAATTTAACATATATAGCTGAAATTAAAAATTATATAAAACGTACTACATTGTTTTTTGACTGTTAAATAACACTTGCATTTATTAACAAAGTTTCTATTTGTGAATAATTTTACCAGTTTCAAATTAAACTTTTTCACAACTTGACACTTACATCATAACTTGATTAAATTTCGTTAAATTTGCTCTTTGGTTAGGACATTGTTCACCGTTAGCCTTCAACCGATAGAGGGTATTCTGATTTTTATTATTTAATTTATTAATGATCTAGTTATTCTTTACTAGAATTGTATTCCATAGTTGGCTGTTTATACGTTTATCAAAATGTTACATTAATAGCAGGCTTTCTTTCCACGTATTAAATCATTTTGAAAGTATTACTACTGATGAAGATCACTGTAAGTGTTATCGAAATGTATAGATTTGTATAACTTCAATACAAAAATACACCATAAAAAACCCAAAATGATATGTATTTTAGATCCAGTATTGAGTATTCCATGTTTCCAGATATGTGGAAAGCAGCGTTAATTTATCCACTATCGAAAGTATCTGATCCCAAAACAGGTAATGATCTACATCCTTTGAGTATTTTGCTGGTAGTATCAAAGTTATTTGAAAAGAAACATTTTTTACAAATTAAAGAACATGTTGGACGGTTTCGAATTCTACCTGACAAGCATTCTGGATTTTGCAGTGACCATCCATGTGAAATTACACTTTTAAGAGTTGTCTATAATACTTTGTCCGATATTGACAGCAAACCATTTACTATATCGATACTGTTAGAGTTTTTAAACGCCTTTGATACAATAGATCATCAAACTTTATTGGCCATTTCATATTTCATAAAACTACATGCGAGGTGCCACAAGGCTCTGTTTTGGAATCACTAATGTTTGCTATTTCTTCGTTTAATAAACTAAAAAACGGATTGCAACTATCCCCTATATGTTGATGGTACACAGATTTATTATACACTTCCAGTAAGTGATGTATAAAAAGCTAACTACCGAATTAATGAAGATCTTAATCAATTCTTAGGCTATTCCTACGAACATTCTTTAAACGTAAATGCTAAAAAAATCTAAAATTATATATTTGGACCACCTCAGAATTGCGCAGCACAGTAAGAAGTACAAATTATTAAATATCAAGATCGGTAATAAAAAATTGGAATTCGTGGAAGTGGTGAGAAATTTAAGTCTTATGCTAGATACTAAGTAGAGATTTGAAACTCAAGCAAAAAAATACATTCAAATGGATTTGTTAGATTTACATTACACTTACGATTTGCCACGTCTGGCCGCTTTGCTTAAATTGCATTGCTCAGTTTAGCGAGTCGTTGAACGTACACGTTTGAATTGATCGTTTGGTTCTTTGGTAAAAGTTCAAAGTGCAGAATTCCTTTATAATCCCGCCAGACTGACTTCATAATCTTTTTTTGGTGAATCTCTGCTTTTGATGTCGTCTGGGCTGGTTCATTTTGCATCACCCACGATCTCTTTCGATTAACATTGTAATATACTATCCACTTTTCGTCGCCAGTAATTAGTCTTTTCAGAAATGGATGTATGGAACTTTGCATTATCATGGTGGAAAACAACACCCTTACGATTTGCCACTTCTGGCCGCTTTGCTTGAATTGCATTGCTCAGTTTGGCGAGTTAAACGTACAGGTTTGAATTGATCGTTTGGTAAAAGTTCAAAGTGCAGAATTCCTTTATAATCCCACCACACTGACAGCATAATCTTTTTTTAGTGAATCTCGGCCTTTGATGTCATTTGGGCTGGTTCATCTTGCATCACCCACGATCTCTTCCGATTAATGTTGTTGTAAGCTATCCACTTTTCGTCGTCAGTAATTAGTCTTTTCAAAAATTGATCAATTTCGTTGCGTTTCAGATGCGAATCGTAGATGCTGAGTTGCGCCAAATGAACATCCTTAAGCTGGTGAGGGATCCATAGATCGAGTTTCTTGTCATAATCAAGCTTTTTTAATGTTTTTTCAATGCATGTATGCGATACATTGAGCTTCTCTGCAATATCACGTGCTGTGATATGATGATCTGAATCGATAATGGTCTTAATATGGGTCTCATCGGCTTCAACTGGACGATGCGTTCTTGCCTTTTCGGAAATAATACAATAAAATATGTCTGAAGTGCACGTCTTATTCTTCCATTTTTAAATTGGGATAAAAACAAAGCTAAAGAACTAATCGATATATTTTTTTTACTAAATGAAAGGTAGAAATCTAAACAATGAGAAAAAAATATAGGTTACGTACTTTGAACATGTTAACGAAACAAAAGAAAGTGTAAAATCCATCTGTCGACAAAATCCGCAATCGCTTAGTTGCTAACCTTATATATAATAAGATCATGTTTAGATTAACATCATTAATATGCGATAAAAAGATTTGATTAGCATATCCTCACATAAAATACGAATGTTTCGATATAAGATTAGATACATGTACAACTTTTTTTCGCTGGTGTAAAAAAATCTGCTAACGACATCATAGAAACTGTAAATAGCTCATTTTTCTTCTTTTGCATCTTCTTTTCCTTCTTTCTATATATTTTTCTTGTTTGCTAATATAAATGTATGTTAATATTTTACTTTAATGTTGTCTGTCTAGTATACAAAGTATATGCATAAGTTAGGGTTAAGTGCAAGAGCACATGGATAATATTATTTTCGTGTGAACTTCACCCTTTTTCTATATGCTTTTAATTATTATTATTATTACTAAGTATCATAATTATTATATTTTAAAATGCTCGAAAAAAATAGTTTTGTTTCATTAGTACCGACCATATAATATTTTCTTCGGCAACTTTTATTCTATATTATTCTACTTTTTACTGAAATAAAAAATTTACCGTGTAGTTTTTAATTAGGATCCATTGGATTTTAGTTCTATGAATTTGATTCAAATATGACAGAAATAACGTTAAGATAGGTGGCGCCACCAGCAACAGCAAATGTCGATATCTGTTCATAGAAGATATTCAATCAAAACATATCAATAAACTTACACTTGCTTAAAACGAAAATAAAAAGAGAAATTATATTTAATATCAATACTTGCTTATTACTGACAACGTTTGTGATGATCATCGGAAAATTTTGAAATTGTATTTATTGAAATAACAGCATCCCATGAACGTCATTTCACGATGCTGACGCTTGCAACGTCAAATTGCTTTTGCTTTTGAATCATGCGCATATGATTCAAACGCGTTAAAAGTATTCGACAAATATGCTACTATTCAACTTATAAATGTAATAATTCCCTTTCGGTTTATTTACTTCACGTTGTATTCGTACGTTGCCGCTTGAATTTATTCCATCTGTTTTATACATAATCTGTCTTTTTCAAGACACTTTTTATTATTCCATCGCTATTTTTTGTCCAAACTGCCAAGTAAACGTTTTGAACATGAGTGGAGTAGTTCACAGTCAAGCTCGTGAAATTATTTATCAATTGTATGAATTTATGAAGCGAGGAAAAGAATTAAAATATTTTATTATCCCTGTCGATCGTGTGTATGAAAGATTAGCAGAAGCAACAGGCATATCCAGAAGAACAATTAAACGCATTCCACAGGAAGGCAGATCGAAACCTGAAAGGAATACATTTGGTTCACCTCGTAAAACGATAAACAAACCAGCACCTAGATCAACCATCGACAAGTTTGATGAAGAAGTTGTTAGAAGAATAATTTACAATTTTGTGAAATATGGGTTTCAAATGGTAGAAGACTAAGGACCACAGGAAGGTCTTGGTGGAAACTTTCGCAATAAGGGCGAAAAAAACCACATTTTTAAGAAAAATGAAAAAGCGCAGAGAAGAGGGCAGAAACATCATTTATAGTGACGAATGATACTTGCACAGTTCACATTGATGGTATGACAGCAGTGGCAAGGGAGTGAAAGCACCTGTTTCAAAAGGACAATGCCTAATAATGTTACATTGTGATGTTGCTAAAGGATTTGTACCAAATGCATTGTTGATGTTTAAATCGGGATTAAAGTCAGGATATTATCATGACAACATGAATTCTAAGAATTATATTAAGTGGTTGACCGAAAAACTTATTACCAATCGCGAGCCTAATTCTGTGTTAGTGGTTGATAGTGCATTTTACCACAACATATCTACCGAGCCTAATCCAACATGTGCCTGGAAAAAAGGTGAAATGCAGAAGTGGTTAAACGAACGTGGGATTGCATTTGAACAAAGTGATACAAAACCCGAACTCTATCAGAAAATTAAACTTCATCGACCAGTTTATAAAAATTATTTAATCGATAAGTTGATTTAGGCCTGCGTTCAACGATGAGTTTTAAGAATTTACTTATTCGCTGAAGATTAACAACCAAAAATCTTATCAGAAGTTATTCTTATATTCTGTCTATCTGTTAAAAGTTTATAAAACGTTGAACTTCATTTTTGCAAATCCTTGATAAAAACAGCTGATGTTAAACAGGTTAGGTTATGTTTACTAACTGAAAAAATTATTTTAATGCAAATATGAAACAGGTAATCCAGTACATACCTAAATTAAAATTGTTACAAATGATAATTCAATAAAAATGTATTCAGTTACGATACCAATCGTTAAAAAAATAGATAATTACTAGATTCATTCATTTACCGTATATTTTTAGGATGGCATTTTTGCTACCGAAGTTTCCCTATTATGACATCGTTTAAGTTTTTCAAATTGTAGAAAATTGCGCCGCGCATCTCGAGTGTCATGACGTTTCGTAACTACTCTAATACCACCGAATTTAACAGGATAATGCCCCTTTTATATAAGTATATACTACTACGAATGTGTGAATGTGCCATCGCCAACCTAAATTACCTACATTTACAAATCTAACCTTAAATAAAATAGTTTTTGTTAATATTGTGAGGTGCAACTTAATCTTTCTGCTTAATTTACAGATTCCATAGTTCTTTTTAATAGGAACTCATTTATACAGTTACAGTCGTGCTCTTTTTGAAGACAAACGGAAATCGCTCATTTTTTGCACTTGCACTTGTTATGTGCTAAAGCACAACACATTTTTCTTTTAAAACGATACATGTAATGTTTGTACGATTGTAACTGTTTTGAACTTTTGATTTATCTTTTAATTTTTAATTTTGCTCTGATAACCTACTTGATAAAATTGAGGACAAAGCACCGTACCAGTTATCCATTTTTACCGTTTTAATGTAGTTGGTTCTTAAATCGACAAACTGTTAAAATTTTAATTAAGAAGTATATTTTTACTCGAGAACTGAAATTATCAAATTAACAAAATGCACCTGCACTACTTATTCTCTTTTGCATTCTCTAATTGTAAGTAAAACCGTACAGTAACATAATTAATTTCACTTAATACATTTTTCGTATTTTAATAGTAGATTAGTGAGTGAAATAAGTCAGTATAAGCAAGTGAGATTTTTGACGCACGAGCGCTTGCGCGAGTGCGACAAATTCTCACGTGCTTATAATGGAATTTCACTCACGTGTGATATACGACGTGTTGTCCAACAGTTGCATTTTTTAACGAAAAACTTGAAGAGATTATTTAAAAAAAAGTATAAATAAGAGTCAAGCAGCCAGGTCTTGGTTGTCATGACCGATCGGCCGGTTGTCATGAATACGTTGTTGATATAAAATTTAGTCACTAGTGAATAAAATTTGATTTTAGTCACTGAAAACTAACATATAAAACACGTGAAAAATTGCAACTGTTGGACAAAACATATTTTACATATAACCAACGGCCACTTTCCCTGCAGCGTATCGAACTGGTTGTAAAAATACTATACCAGTACCAATGATTATTCTGTACAAACAAAGTAAAATAAATTGATTCAGTTTAATTTTAGCCCTAATTGTGATTCTTTCACAATGCAGTATAATAAATGGAGACAACAACATTGAAAATTACATCTCACAAAAGTGTGAAAACAACAATGGAGAAAAATATTTTATGAGGGTGGGTATTTTTATTTTTGTAATTATTAATCAAACTTTACCATTTTTTCAGAATAATTTTGCACTGATCAACAAATGTACCAGTGTATTCTTAAATTTAATTTTACCAAAAGCCTTGTACATAGATCTTTGTGGACCACAAAAACATGAATGTACTGAAAAAATAATGGCAAAATTTTCCAAATGCCTAACTGCGGAAGAGATGTATCTGAACGAATTTTTCATCAGTAGCAATAAAGCAACCATTGCAGGACTTTGTGATGAAGGAGAAGAAGCGTTTGAGAATAATCTGGAATCTTTTTCCAATTCTACATGTGTCCAAAACAAACAGGTCTGGAACACATCTATTGGGTGTTATCATAGATTAAATTTAGTTTACAATAAGGATTTAATTTTGACTAAACCATTGGTGTGTAGGTAAGCGAATCGTTTTAAATGTGATCTTCCTCGACAACCTGTATCTTTCTTTTTCAGTTCACTTGAGCAATGGAAGACTTGTGTGGAGGAATATCTATCGCAAGATTGTGACTCTAGTGTGCTTGATTTTATTATAAAGTTGTTAAAAGCGTATTTATCTTGGTGTCAATCTAATTAGTCTGCATTATTGTTTACTTTAACATAATTAGTAATTGACTTGAGTAACACATTACGGTCTCCGTCATTAAAATAATTTATTTTTTATCGAAATTAATACAAATGTGTATTCGTGAAGGATATTAATAAAATAAATTAAAGAATCATCCAATCCTATAGAAGCATCAATTTTAAGGGTCGTCCACTTTTACCTTCAAACCTACATGTACCTATGTAGGTATAGAAAGTTATGCAATCGACTTTTTTTCACTATCACTAAATCGACTTATTAGCTCATTTTACAACTCTTGGCCCCAAGTTTCCTTCAAGATCGGCCGTCATGTCTGGATGTGTGTACGTGTGTGCGTGCGTGCGTGCATGCTTGCGTGTGTGGCTCAGTGTCTCTGTGTATCTGTATCTCCGTGTGTCCGTGAGCCCGTGTGTTCATGTGCCCATGTGTCCGTGTATCGTATGTTCGTGTGCCCGAGTGTCCGTTTGTCCGCATGTCCGCGTGTCCGTGTGTTCGTGAATCCGTGCGTCCCGTGTATCCCGTCTACCCGTGTGTCCTGTGTTTCCCGGGCGTCCGCGAGTCCGCGTTTCCGCGTATGTGCGTGTGTTCGTGTGTGCGTGTGTCCGTGAGTACATGAGTCCGTGTACCCGTGTGTCCGTGAGTCCGTTTGTCCATGTGTCCGTGTGTCCGTGAGTCCGCGTGTCCGTGTGTCCCGTGAGTCCCGGGTGCCTGGGTGTGTGCGTGTGTATGCGTGCGCGTATGCGTGTGTTCGTGTGTGCACTTATATAATAGGTTGCATAATTATCCTTAAAAAATTATTAAAATTATTTCATTTCTTTTAATTTCCATTTTGTAGGTTGGAAGGTCGTATAGTGTTTCACACCAGATATTTTGAATTATTAATTACAATTAATGATAAATGAATAAAATGTCTTAACCTTAAATTATCAAATTCAGTGTTTGCATATCAAAGAGGTCACACTTTTGCCATCGCAATACGTAAGTTGGACGAATTCAAATTAGTCCAGTGCGATAAAATTATAATAACTAGTGTTTGTCCAACATAGCAATATAATCACCTTTTTCCTATTTTATCCCGGTTTCAAATGTGCTTGATCTAAAAATGATTGTGCAAAATAGATGGCGTAGTATTTGTTAAAGTACCTTCGAGCAATCTATTCTTGCTCTTATCCTTTTTCCGTATATATTAATCATCCGTATGTCTAACAAAACGTTTTATACAAAATTTCGTTAACGACGCAAGATTTATCCTTCACACCCAAGAACACATTAGAACCTGTGCTGCCAACAGATATAGCATATAATTTTGACCAAATTGTAACTAATAATTGGCGGATCCAAAAATCTCGTAAATGTCAATACGATCAAAGCTCAATCATGTACAATTGGCCACAAGCGAACCAAAAAGGGCAAAGTGAGATGTATCTGAATGATTTACATGCAAAGGGCTATATAAATAAGCATACGCTATATTTGCCAAATTTGAATGAAAAATCGTTTTTTTTTGTTCTATTTACAGTACTATTTTATATCCGAAATGGTTTTAATCCTATCTAAATTACAATTACGACCCTGTCTTGAGCACTGTTCTCATAGCTGAAAACATTAGAGTCAATCATTCGTCTCATCTGTAACCCCAAATTAGCAGACACTATTCATTATTCTATGACTATTACCACGGCGCTGCTCTTTTTCCCAATACGCTGCATCATGCATCCTATTTAAATCTTTACAAAATGATTTACCATGGCTGGTATCTGTAATAATGAGACATATAACGTAGTTTCAATACGATGGCAAACTAGTTCATTTTGGCTACTTCTGAGAAATACATTGTAATCGAAAGCTAGTGGTGGTGGTGTAACAGCCTCCACGATCCATCCACCAAGACTGTTATTTGTAGGGACTTGCAAAGAATCTAGTGTACAAAATGTGCACATCTGGTGGTCTCCCCACGAGATTACAGTGCTAGGTACAGTTGCAACAAGACTCCCTTAAATTGAATATTTTTTGTGCCATATTCCGACGAAAGTTTATGGGCCTTTCTTTTTCGAAGAAGCACTGTAACTGGTATTACTTATCTTGATGCGCTACAAATATGACTTTTTCCTCAATTGCAAAAAGATGAACCAGATAACTTTATTTGGCAGCAAGATGGTGCGCCGCCTCACTGGCATAACTCAGTACGCGACCGATGGATTGGCCGCAAGGGGCCGAATGACAGAGCTTATGTTCCATGGACTCCACGTTCACCCGATTTCACGCCATGCTATTTTGAGAGTTCATAAAGGATCATGCGTATGTGCCTTCGCTATCGACTCGCTGTGTGCAGTGGGACGATTGGTGCTCACATTGAACACTTGTAGGAAGAATTGTTTGAGTTGCGGTTTAATTTCATGTATTATTTATAACTGTAAGTTGGGTGAAATAAATACTACAAAGCCTTAAAACCCCGATATTTATTTGAAATACCCGATATAAATAGTTCTGAAGTTAGCAACAAATATATTCCTCCATTTCACATCAAACGTTTTCAGTGAAATTATATTCAAGTTTTTACTTAAATGCATTTTTGATAAATTGTATATCTACCGACAGTATCTATAGGGTGTTTCAAATTCTGATATACAGCACATTGCAATTATAACATAAATAGTATCTCTTAAAGGAACCCGTGTTTCGTGTTTCAAATTTCAAAAAGCAGGGTGTTAAAGTTAATACAAAAATTTTAAATAACTGACTCGAAAAACGTTCCCATCGTCTATTATTTGAGTCACATCAGTTGAACACATTCAAATTTGAATGCAATGTTTGAGCTATTCCAAACGAAATAAAATATAATACATCCCCCCCCTTCCGCTATGCTCTACCACCACCACTAATGAGGTCCAGATATTTAAACCTCTAATATTTATGTCAAATTTTAATGCAAATGTTATTTAAGTTTTTTATGTTACAGTGAGAGAAAGAAAAAGGATTTAAGCCGTACAGATAGGAAGAACACGTAGGATGGTTGATATCTTAAACAAGAACATCGATATCCTTCGCGTAGAAGACAAGTAAAATAAAAGTCAGTGAGCGGCTTTATTGAAATATTTGCACAAAACTTTAAAAGACCATGTACCGAAGTTAAGTGATCAGAAACATCTCCTTTCTGAATTTAAGCACATTTTAAGGCACTCAGCATAGACAAGCGAGTCTATAAAACGAAAAAAGTAATTCCTGGTACAGAAGGATGACGCTTTTCTACCGCTCGTATTAAGACCGCTACTTGTAGGAATCCTGGAAAATCCTTTTCGATAGAAATGACCCACCTAAAGAAGGCGATGATTCTGCTGCAAGATTTTATATAACGCATGTATGCACCAGACGTTGTGCAAAATAATATTTTATCGCTGGTTAGCGATGTGAATAAGGTCTTGGAATTCAAAATAACCCACCACGCCAATGGGCAGTAGTACAATGCAGTACTTTTAAGATATCTACACTTTTTCGGACAGTTACGTCACCCTGTTAGCATAGTCATCGACATTGATAAATTGCTCTCATGTAAAGATCTGACATATATTGAAATACTGTCAACGCTTTTGCCCACATATAAAAGATGAATATTTCGTCCGTATACTGAGCACGGTCGGTGATATATCTTGAGATAACAGTAGTATTGTCACAATGAAACGTAAAATTATTCCACATTCCAATCGTATCGATCGGTTGAACAACTCGACAAGACCTTTAAATTCGCGCAGATGGCAACAATTTGCATCACATAAATATACCACGAGAATTTATCATCAATACTGGGGAACACCTAAGCCATTGACACATATGGCAGTGGATAATTACGATGCCGATAGTGAGTTGTCGTCGGCGATACCGGGAAAAGCTTTTGATTGGTATACGTGACTAGCATATGGACCACACGTAATATTATCTCCCGTATCCGGTGGGTTTTCGTGGATAACACTTTTAGCCAGCCTGCAAACGGTAAATATGCCAAAATAAAACACGACTGAGGGCGCAGCCAGCACACATGGCGTATGAGTCATAGTTCCATGACGAAGTTACTGAACGCATAAGATTAACGGATTCATGGGCTCTCGACATATCAGAAATGTAGTATCCTTGTTCTTTTGCTGCTGTAAGTGAAACGGACAATGTACACGGCCTTTTTGCATTCTTTGTATCCATATTACATTAATACTCTCTAATCATTAATCCAAAAGGATTAATGCTTCACATAGTCTTTTATTTTTTGAAAATAAGCATAGGTATGTGACCCTAAACCTATGGGATCTAATTTTACTTTAGTAAAGAATAGCTAAATCTGTAATTATAATAATTATTAAACTCTCTTGAAGGTGAAAAATCAAAACACCCTCTAACGGACGAAGGCTAACAGTTAAAAATGTCATAATCAAAGAAAAAACTTAACGAAACTTAATAAAGTTATAGTGTAAGTGTAACTTTGTGAAAAACTTTAATTTAAAATTGGTAAGATCATCCACAAATAGAAACTTAACATACCATAGTCAAATCTAACAAAGGAATACTTTTGACATATTAATAATTGCAATTGTTTTTATACAAAGTGTACGTTTAATGTGATTTTTGTTAACTGCATATGTTAAATTAATGCAATGGTGTGAGAACAACATACTTATATATAGGGTGTGGCAACTATTTGTGTTTGGTGGATAATGGCTCGGATATTGAAAATAAGTAAAAAGTGTTTATATAAAAATTGTTCATACATATTTTTGAGTATACAGGGTGTTTCGTTCAGCCCAGGTGCAACCAAACTTTTTTCTTTTAAATGGAACACCCTGTATATTATTGCATATTTTGATGCTTCGTTTCATTTTAGATCAACTTTATGTAACTTTATGTCTATTAAACATCCATTACATTCACTATACGTAACTGTTTTTTTTTTTGTTATTTTAAGTTTTAATATATTTTAACAATTGTTCCTGTATACGACGTGGTAGACGTTTAAACAAATGAAAAACACATGGAAGTAACTGTCAGTTTTCTATACGTTATTAATGTTTTCAATTGGCATATCTCTTTGAGACCAAAATTTTTTTCAAAATGAATTTATCTGCAGAAGAAATGGTAGACATGATATTTATCCTTGGCGAATTGCAAAAAAATTGTTTATTGGCATCAACAATTTATAAAGAAATATTCCCTGATAGAAGATTTGTTTCAACAGGAAATGTAAAATACACAGCTCGTAACCGAGATAAAGCAGTGGAAAATGAAGAAAACGAATATAAGGTGTTGGCTACAGTTTTTGATGACCCACAAGTTAGTCAACGGAAATTAAGGTCTTATTTGGGAATTTCTTCTAGATCAGTTGGTCGAATGTTAAAGAAAAACCATTTCCATCCATATAAAGTGCAACTACATCAGGAACTGCTACCAACCGACTATGAGGCACGTGCAAATTTCTGTCAGTTGCTGATGAATAAACTTCAAATAGAATCCCAATTTTACAATTTCGTTTTATGGACAGATGAATCTAAGTTTCATAATAATCGGTTATTTAATGGACATAATTATCATTATTATTCCGATGCAAATCCGCACATTGTTATGGAACGTCATAGACTATTAATGTTTGGGGTGGAATTATTGGTACTCAGATTATTAGCCCACATTTCTTTAATGGTACTCTGACTGGTCAAAATTTTCACAATTTCTTGAATACCACGTTAAATGAATTGTTAGAAGATGTACCTTTAATAATAAGACAAAACATGTGGCTGCAACTGGATAGCGCACCTACACACTTCAGTATTATTGCGAGACAATTATTAGACGAACGATTCCATGAACGATGGATAGGAAGAGGGGGAACGATTGCTTGGCCGTCAAGATCGCCAGATTTAAATCCCTTAGATTTTTTTCTATGGGGTTAAGTGAAGAATCTGGTGTATCAGGAAACACCAACTGCCTCTGACAGCATGAAACTGCGCATAACACAGGTTTTCAGACAGATTACGCCAGAAATGTTAGCGCGTGTACAAATTTCTATTCACGAGTGAATTCGCTTATGTTTACAAAACGAAGGAGCCCACATCGAACAGATACTTTAAACCTTTCATTAGTATAATTTTGTATATATTTTTTTAAAACCTTGCACTCCATCTCATTTGTTTAAACGCCTACCGCGTCGTACACAGCAAAATTTGTTAAAATAATATTAAAACTTAAAATAACAATAAAACGGTTAAAGTTAGGTCTAGGGAATGTAAGGGATGTTTGATAGACAATTTAAAACCGAATTTAAAAATGTGTTTGAAAATTTTGAAATTCGGTGCCCTCTATTTGGTACCCCCTGTCTTGGTACCATTTTCCACAAATGGAAAAGTTTGGCCAACTCATGCTTAATCTGATAATTCAAACCGCACCTCCACACATTTCCTGAGATATTCGAGTTTTTAACGACTGCAACAGACGTCAATTTTTACAAAAAAAAGTCGAATTACTCGGAAATACTCCATTTTAGACTTTACATGTGATGCACAAAGTTGATCTAAAATGAAACGAAGAATCAGAATATGCAATAATATATATATATATATATATATATATATATATATATATATATATATATATATATATATATATATATATATATATAGCAGTGTAAGTATTTCGACGTTGGATGATTTACTTCATTACGGCAATTGCAAACAGAGATACACAAAATCAAATTTACTGTGACAAACCTAAAATTTCAGAGTTGATTTAAAACGTAAATAAATCGATTATTAAAGATACAAAAGCTAACAGTATATTTTTAGAAAGAAGAGAAATTGCACTTTTTGAAAATGTAATAATGTACAGTGTGGTATAATGTTAAGAAAACTTGAAAGAAACTTTCAGACATAAAAGTTATTTACAGAGAAAACTCCATCTTGTCCGAGTTAGTACGTACAATACGTGCGCGTTTACGGTTTAGAATCCATCACTCTTACTTGAGACACGCTGTTTAATAAATTTTGTATGAATTAAAACTCTTCTAATACCATTTACTGACAAAAATATTCGGATTCTTTAAAATCGCATTTAAACAATTTAGTCGAGTTCAAATATTTAGCTATAAGCAATAATTTTCCCTAATAACGCAAGTCAATCAATTTCCTAAGAAATATATACGCGAGGTTAATAATTAGTTTTAATATAATTAAAGAAACTTTAAGATAAATTTTAGAAACCTTGATTCATGTAAGTTAAATGTTTAACAAATCTTTAGGGTTGATCTATAGGGCTGTTCAAAATTTGCAATATAATGAATCTTTAATCCATTTACTTGACATGCAAGAGCATTACATTAGCGGATGCTTTGAAGTACGAATAAGACAACTAGAAACGAGTCAAATCAGTTGGTTGCATCTAAGGAAATTTCTAACCTACCGTATTAGATCTCATTACTTTACCAACCCGTACTACACTTTCTCTGCAAACACGTTATAATGGAGTCTTATTGTGTATAAAGGAAACTTAAAATTTTAATTCTGCATTAGTTAATTACAAACTTAGTTTTAAGAAAAGAAATGAACGTGAAACTTCTTTCCTTTTAAATATCAAAAACTTTAATTACCATTTTGTTAACACATATCCTGGAAATGTTGTTTGCACTTGACCCAAACTCAACTATTTAAATTAATTTCTAGACAAATAAATATAAAACATGAGTTTTGATTTTGAGACTTTCTTGCATAATAATTTAACTTCCGCCAAACAAAGTTCTGTTACTGAGCCTGTCTGTATTCCGTACTGAATTATATTTAAAGTTTAACGTGTCCGTGCAGTTATTACATTTACCACCCTCGTTCCGAAACATTCATTTTATATTTACCAAAGGAATCCTAACTTCAACTAAATTAAAACTAACCGTTTTGCTACTACTACAATCTGTTCTTATTTTTAATATTAACGTAGATTGTAAATCACCATGATGTATAATAAGCAAAATACTTAGCTTTTGGCGTTTTTTTAATATGATGTCTAATTCTAATGTTATTTTAATTAAACCATCGTTCGATAACATATTAGTTATCGTGATCAGTAAATGATAATATCTATAATATTTATTAAGGACGATAACAGTAACTGTTCGCTCAGCGGACAACGTCGTATTTGTTCGAAATCTAAAGCGAGCATGAACCTATGATAAAATTATTTTGGTTTAATGTTTTTCACTATATTTTATCAAATGAGTATGATAATTAAGTTCATTCAATTAAATTAAATATATAAGAATAACAGTAACGTCACATAATGACAAGCCATTTGTTCGCAAATCTAAAGGGCGGCATGCCTTGTAAATTATTTTGTTTAAGTTTTGGAGCACTATAATCAAATGAGTATGATTTAAGTCATTCAATTAATTAAATAAACAAATAACATAAGTATCACAATTAAATATAATTGACCTTTTTTGTTTCTTTATTACATATATTAAACAAATAAATGAAAAAGTTCTGAGTTTAGACAGTTGCAATTATTTTTCACAATTTGTGATGGGAAGCGTTTTGACTATAAATAGAAGTCGCCCAGTCTTGTTAAATATATCACAAAGCAAGTGGTTGCTTTGTGAAATATATTCTACTGACCATTTATACTAAGATTACCTCTATCAACTATTAGTAGAATTAATCTTATTTATAGTAACCCTGTTGACAATGCATTGGGACGGAAATCGTAGAGTAAATTTTTTATGTGAACTGCATGACGTAATTCCATTTTCTGCGCGAGAAAATAAGTGCGGAAAAAAACAGTGCCGGTGCATATAAGGTTTATTACTTACTTACTTAACCTTCACGCCATTCCCTTGCGGGGTAGGCAGAACAATCCCTGCCTCTTATTTATTTTTCATTCTCAATCTTTCTCCATGCTTTCCTATCTCCGCATACCTCCCTAGCTTCCGCAAGATTCATACATAGTCTCTGACATGCCCTTTTGTTTTTAAAACTCCTTATCTTTCTTTCCTTTATAATAGATTCTACTACATTCAGCCAAGTTTTACGCGGCCTACCAGGCCCGGCCTTTCCCCTAACCTCACCCACATATATTTGTTTCGTTAATCTTGCGTTGTTCATTCTCTCAATGTGACCAAACCAACGTAATGTACAACTTTTATATCTATCCATCATAGTCTTTTCCTCACCACACTCCCTCATTATGCATTCATTTTTTATCTTGTCCCGTCTCGTTTTACCACATGCGGTTCTCAGAAATCTCATACCCACGGCATTTATTTTTCTTTCGTGCTTTTTTTGACATACCCATGTCTCACTTCCATACAGTACTGACGGGACGAATACGCCATTATAGATTGCTCGTTTCGCAGCTAGACTCATGCTTTCATTTCTCATTATCGTCCACATACTTCCAATCACTTTCCTTCCAGCATTGACCCTTCGTCCAATCTCGCTCTCAATTGTACCATCTGCAGTAAACATTCTACCGAGATATACCAGCTCGTCCACTTGCTCCACAATTTCATCTTGCAGAGTAAATACTCTACTCTCCTTTCCACCTTCCCCATTGAACACCACAATCTTAGTTTTGTTCACGTTTACCTTTAGGTCCATGCTCTCACAGACTGTATCAAACTTCTTCAGAGCGGTTTGCAGCTCATCCGCACTGTCACTTAATAAGACTGTGTCATCTGCATACACCAGGAGTCGTACATTTACGTCACCAACCATTACACCATTTGTATCGTTACATGCTTGTCTAAGACATTTATCCATGTATATATTGAACAACCACGGTGACATCACACAGCCTTGTCGCACTCCTTGCTCAATATTAAAGTATTCACTAACACCTCCTCTCACCCTAACACATGCCCGACTACCGTTGTATACTGCCCTTATTCCATTTATTAGACCTTTATTTACGCCATATTCATTTAATATTTCCCACATCTTCTCTCTATTCACTCTGCCATATGCTTTCTCCAGATCTACAAACGCACAGTACAACTTCCTTTTTACCTTTAAACACTTTTCGATCACCTGCTGGAGAGCAACCATCTGATCGACACATCCTCTCCCTGGCATGAAGCCACCTTGCACATCCCACATCTAAGATTGTGTAGTTTCTCGTACTCTATCAATCAGTATTCTTCCAAAAACTTTACCAGGTACGCTGAGCAAGCTTATTCCTCTGTAGTTCTTACAATCACTCTTGTTCCCCTTACCCTTATACAATGGTACAATGATCGCGGTCTTCCAATCACTCGGCACTTTTCCACACATAAGGCATACATTGAATAATTCACGTATAAGCTTTGCACCACCATACTTGAGCATTTCACCAGTGATTTCATCTACGCCTGCTCCCTTGCCGTTTTTCAACCTTCCTACCGTTTTCTCTACCTCATTTATTCCAATATCCTTCTCAGTTTCATTCATCATTTCTTCTGTATTCTCCTTATTTAACTCTTCAGTCTTACTTTCCTCACTACTGTACAGCTTTCCGAAATATTCTTGCCAGCATTCCCCCCCTTCACAATCGTCCCATACTATTTCGTTTCTATCATTCATCACTTCTGCGGCGTTCTGTTTTGGGCCACGTTTTGTATTTTTGACCCATTTCCAGAAGAGTTTTTTGTTTCCTTCAAAATCATTCTGCATTTTCTCTCCTTCTACAGCCATCACTTCCTCTTTACTTATTCTCACTGCCTCCTTCGCTTGTTTGTTTCTTAATCTGTACACCTCATACAATCGTTTCTTCTCAGTCTCATCTTTGCAGCAATCATTGCCATGTACGCATCTTTTTTCTTACTTACTGCCTTTTTTACCGACTCATTCCACCTAGCACATTTTTTCTGTGTACCTACAATCACTCTTCCACATATTCGCACGGCACAATTGACATCAAAGTTTTTCAAGCTTATCCATGCACTTTCAACGTCAGTGTCTTTGATTTGTTCGTTCCACACTGTTTCATTCACATTCAACTCTTTATTTACAGCATCTACGTATTTCATTCTCGCACCATTATCCACTAGTTTGTCAACCCTAATTCTGGACGTTCGCACTACGTTTGCTTTCCTTCTCCATGCCCAGTTTTGCCCTAAACACACTCTTGATACAACCAAAAAGTGGTCCGATCCACACTCCGCTCCGCGCATTACTTTTGTGTATTTCACCAGGTTTCTAAGCCGTTCATCATACACTATCAAGTCTATCATACTTTTACATTCACCTCTTTGCCATGTATACATATGCACATTTTTATGTTTAAACCACGTATTGGATACAAACAGGCTTCTCTCCACACAGATGTTCAGCAGGTGTTCCGTTCTCATTGGTTCTTTGATCTCCGAACTTTCCTAGAACGCGTTCACTATGTTCTCTCTGTACACCCACCCATCCGTTCATATCCCCCAATATAATCACTCTTTCGTTTGGCTTACATACGTTCAACACGTTCTCTACTTCATTCCAGAAGTTCTCACGCTCCTGGTCTCTTTCTCCATTCACCGGTGCATAGCATGCAATAAGAAAAATTCTTCGAAACTCCACTTTCATTCTAACCCATATTACCGGGGGAGATACTAATTCGTACTGTTTAACACATCTTTTCGCTCTTTCACTTATGATCACCCCAACTCCTTTTGCACCATGCACTTCTGTCTCAACTCCTGACCATAGTGCCAGGCTGCCATCCTCCATCTCCACAGCATCCTTTCCTTTGCGCTTTGTCTCCGATACACACAGAATATCAAGGTGTCTTTCGTACATTACATTCGCAATTTCAAATTCTTTACCATGCATACCTCTAACATTCCACGTACCGACTCGCCATTCATTCCTTGCACAGTCGTCAGCAACGGGGCCTGCCTGTTTCGACCTTGACCGCCCCTTGTAGCCAGGTGGATCCGAGGCAATTGTATTGTTTTCTTGAGTAATATCATAGCGAACAGACCGTGCGAACAAATCGTGCCTCGGACGATGTAGCATTCCCTACTAACGGTATCGTTCTACTACCGGACAGTTGTGTCTACTGTCACGACATAAAAGATAGATATAAATAATAGATCCTATACTTACTGTATGAATCTCAAAATGTACATATACATGTACATTTTTTTTTGTTTCTTTCTTACCTGCCCTTCGATCACATCACGCGTTTCAACCATACTGCTCTATACGCGATTCCTGGTTCCGCGCCCCTCACCGGACTTGCTGGTATTTATTATCGACCAAATGATTCAATTATTATTTATTTATTTATTTAGTTTTTTTTATTTTTATTTATTTATTTATTTTATTTTTTTGTAGCTTTTCGAGTTATAGTTATTTCAATGTCATTTAATATTTATTTATCAAATCAGTTTTATTGTCGCGAGCCGTGTTACTTATATAAATATTTTATTAGTTCTCTATGAATTCATCGTTATTGCAACAATGTATACCTGTTCGGGTCCACTCCTTAGACAAAAGGTTTACGTTTGCTTTATACTTTTTTTAAGTTAAAGTTTTAACAATCACATGGGTTTAATAGAGCCGTATTTTTCGTACATACTGTAGCGATCCTAAATGTTATTTCGCGCCTATTTCAACTAAAGACCCTTTTACTGGTTAGATTATCATTATCTTCGTTTATTATTAATTCAAACCGCTGGGTATAAAAACCTGCTCAAACGCTTATCCTTATTTGATTGATTTAGAAGTTGTCATTTAACATTTATTAACATGTATTTAACTGAAAGCACCGAAATAAAGCTACTTATTTAACTTAAAAGTACAATAATCTTTTATGTTTAAATTTTTATTACAAAAAAATTTACAATTTACCTGCTTTCTTGTTTTATTGTTTTGCAAGTAAATTGAAGGTATTTGAATTCAATCGAAAAAAAGTAAACTTTTAGAGTAACTTCTTTAAATTTCTTATTTATTAAACGAACATTGCAAAGGAAGTGAAGTATGTTAATTATTTAACTTGAAACTACGCAACTCTATTCCGTTTACTCGATTCATATAATAAGCTATTTACTATTTTAAATATTATTATTAAAATTTTCAATTTACAATTGCTGGTGACGCGCCTACCTGCTTTCCCCTTGCCTATATTATAAGGTTTATAATATATACACTATCGTTATAACAACAATTCTTACCTTACGTAGCAAATAAATTATTGTTTGTAGCCTTAAAAGACTCTGATTGTTATAAATCGATCAAAACAAGCAAATACAACAATAATTACAAAAACTTCGTACGCGCGAAAACAAACTAAGTTTGTCAGATTATTGTACTCCCCTACAATTTTAAAAATGAGATCGTCCGAACGAATATTGGTATCTGCGCATTGTGACGTCATGTAGTTCTCATAAAAATTTTACTCTATCACTTCATTTTTGCAACCGAACTAGTCTCGGCTCACACGTCGCACCGGACCGGACACAAGGCTTTTTAGAGACTAAAACATAGTGCTAAAGAAAAACGTTTACAGCAGATTGTTAAAATTTAATCAAATTTAAAAAAACCGGCTGTCAGGTTGCGATGACGCACCCTGTATATAGGATGTTATAATGACGTATATTACGTGTTCTGAGCACGAGTGTATTGAGTTTGAACGAAAAAAAAAATTTTTTGTGTGTATATAATGTGTGTGGGTGTATGATACGCCACTGGAATTTTAGGAAAGATATTATTTAGTATGTAGAGACGTGTATTTGAATGTTATAAAGACTTTATTGTTGAAAGAAATAAATTCTGATGAATGTAAATGTGAAGAGAAATTTGTCCATGGGACGATAATGCTTTCCACTGGATTGCTACTGTTTTGCTGCCGTTAGAGATGGAATGTTGTTGGATAAATGAGTAATTTTGGTTAGAAAATGTGAAGAATAAGTGTGGAATGTTTTAGAAAATATGTAGAGAAAGATTGGGTATGTTTAAGTATTAATTTCAGAAAGTTTTGTAATGTTGTGCAATTGTTTTGAGAATAAATGTGTGTATATGGAATTTGGGACATTAGACTGTGCTGATTTTTGCAAATGTTGCGGAACGAGATCGAGCGCAGGTTGGAGATAACGGTTAAAAGTTGCGTAATGGTCCAGAGGGGCTATTGAATGAATGTAATGACGAAAGATGATTTCTTCGTGAAGTAATTGAAAAATTTGTAAGTGAAAACAAATATGGCGATGTATTGTAATTACACGCGTGCTTGTATAGAGGGAAGCAGTTATCAGAACGACAACATTTTGAGTGAATATTATTGGAGAATATAACGCGGAAGGAAGACATGTTTAAAGATGGATGACTGAAGTTATAAATAGGGAAGTCAGAGATTGACGTTAGTTAGTTAGTTAGTTAGTTGAAGTTAGAGGTAGGCAGTTAAGCTTTCGGTTTTTGGCTGTTGCTTGTGGTGAAGGTTGGCGAAGGCGCGTGCGAGGTAGTGTGGGATAGACTGTGACGATGTTGGAGTATGTTTGTGAAATTTTAATGAGGCAGTAATTGTTTAATTAACTGCGTTACCCGAACCTGGGGATAAATTGAAAAGACATTCATAAACAATACCATAGTTAAAATTGAAGTTGAAGGTAAAAATTAGTTTGTTTATCTTCAAGAAAATAATAGTGCGAAGCAGATTTGAATAAAGATAGCAGATGTTATGTTAAAGTATTATGCGGCGCTTGTAACGAGATTCAGCTACAAGTATTTGAGATCACCTGTTAAGTGAAAGAAAGGTTCATTGTATATTAAGCCAAAGTTCAAGTAACGTCATATGACATTGAGAAGTTTAGTTGTATAAAGGACTAAATTGTTTTAAAAGTTGTTAAGAAATTTTGAAAAGGCAACCATATGTTTATCGTTATTATATGTGTTTGGGTAGTAATAACCTCTAGTGAACAATTCGTGCATAAAAGGAATAAGTTTTGTGGAGCATTTGTTATGTGCTTCAGCCAAATTTAAGGATTACAAATATTGGATGTACGAGAATAAAGAAGAAAGGAAAAGAAAGGATTAATGGACAATTTTTAAGTAAGAGTTAGATTTAAGATTATGAAGAACTCATTTAAGCACGTTTATCTTTTGGTAGATTTATTTGTGTATTGTTGGTTAAGTATTAATTTAGTTGAAAGATAATCGTTCTTGAGTAATATTGTATCGTATTGTTTTTTTTAGTAGTAAGATTTTTGCAGTAAGGCAAATTGGTATTTTGGTGGTTTAAGATTTCCACCAAGCGAGTGTAATATATGTAAATATTTGTGTTTTATTTTATTTTGTATAGGACAATATAGTTACCGTTGATTGTTATTTTGTTGTTATTCATTTATTGGGTGGCTACTTTGACAATTACAGAAGTAAGCTTTAATATTTTGATCTGCTTTTATTTAGAAGTTTTCAAAATTAATTTATCGAATATTGAATGACAAGATATTTTATTCATTAATAAATAGGAACCTAACGTTATATGTGTATACGAGGGATACGCAGAAAATATTCAGTTACCGTATTATAACTTTTGTTTTGGATATTTTAGTTTACGAGGTGTGTTCAAAAAGTTGTTAATGCCCTGGGTAGTGCTAAATTTATTTGAGTTGAACTGTTTTGGACGAGTGAATGTTGAGTCGTATGGCAATTTTTTTTGTGAGGAGACAATTAGTGTTTAGGCATTTACATTTGTGACTTTGAGATTATTGTGTGTTAAGTGAATTCCTTTGTTTGGAAAGATATTTTGGTGGTATTAACGAGTTGTTTAGGATATTTTTGAAGTATTTTGGGAAACTTTTATTTGTTAAGATGGGATATAAGATCCATATTGATTGTTTGACGTTGAATGAGATTAAGTATGAGATAGCTATTAGGGGAGGCGATGCTTCCTTAGGTATTACGGCTTTACGAAAAGCACTTAGGAATATTTATAGTGAAGAAGCTGCGGGTAGGGCGAGTACGCGACCCCCGTACCCATTTGAATTTGATACTGATAGGTTAGCTATTAACGAGACTAAGTTAGAAATTGAGAAATTAATTGATGAATTACACAGTAACGTGACTACAAAAATTATAGCGACTATTGAGACAAAATTTAAGTATATTTTTAATAGAATTAATAATGTTGTGGCAAAAACTGATGTAGAAAATAAAGAGAAAGAGGATTTTATTACGAGTATGGCAATTTTAGTTTCGAATTATGAAATTTTAGATAGGCAAGTAGTAGTTAGGACTCCCGCTAATGTAGGGATAAGTACAGATGACGTGATGGCTTCACCATCAACCAATTTTAAGACTGAATTACCAATAGTTGACCCTTTAGTAAACGTAGCACCTATTATGACTGTAGCGAAGAGTGTTCCATGCAAGTGGAACATCTCTTTTTCAGGTGACATTAAGTCTTTGTCGTTAAATGCATTTTTGGAGAGAATTAGTGAGTTACAAGTATCCCGTAACGTTAAAGATGAGCAACTGTTTGCAGAATGTTTAGATTTGTTTACCGGTACAGCACTTATTTATGTCAGGTCAATTAGGAAAGAGGTTAAGACATGGAGTGAATTGGTGGAATCTTTGCGTTTGCAGTTCCAGCCAAGTGATTACGATGAGAGATTAATGGAGGAAATTAAGCGACGCACACAGGCGTCTGACGAACCTATGGGTATTTATGTGGCGATTATGCGCACATTATTTTCGCGACTTAATGAAGGATTATCTGAGGATAGACAATTAAGAATTTTATGTAAAAATATCGCTCCTATTTATCAGACTCAATTAGGACTTACCCAAATTAGTACTATTAGTGATTTAATTAAGTATGGAAGATTGATTGAAGAACGTATACAGGCAATGGACAGTTACGTACCCCCGAGTAGGAGAAAGTCGGATTTAGAGACTGATTTAGCATATGTACGTGAAGTAGAGAGTGTGAGTGAATCACGTAATGTTGTGAAGGGTGACGAAGTTAAAGTATCTGAGAGAGTGGAAGTGAAACCGTCTGGGTCTAGAAAGATTATGAATGTGGCGAAACCTTTGTTGTGTTGGAATTGCAAGCAACGCAATCATAAGGCAGTTCAATGTCAAGTACCGAAAAAGAATATGTATTGTTATCGATGTGGTAGGGCAGATTTTACCGTCAGGACATGTCCTAAATGTTCACGATTTCCACGTAATCAGGGAAATGGGGAAGGGAGGCAATAGACAGTCGCATATTGTCTTCCGAAATTTTTGTAGAGTCGGCTATCTTTTATAATAGTTCTCGAAATAAGGCGGAGATAACGTTTTCGAAAAATAAAGTTTTAATGGATTATATGTTTGACAATCAGGGTTCAGATGAGAGACCATTTATTTATGTTAATGTTTATAGTCAGTCTATGTTAGCACTTTTGGATAGTGGTTCTTCTAGAACAATTTTGGGAATAAAAGGGTGGAATAGTTTAGAAAGGTTAGGAGTTAGGTGTAGAAGTAAGCGTGTGACTACGTGTGTTGTGGCGAATGGCCAGAAAGTGTTATCTGTAGGCACTGTGACGATTCCGATTGAAATTAGAGGGAAAATTGTTATAATGGACGTGATTATTGTACCCGATATAAGACATCAGATGATTTTAGGATGGGATTTTTGGAAAAAGGCAGGTATTGTACCTGATTTTCGTAGAGGTGAATGGCAGTTTGAAAGTTTGAGTGAAATTGAAATTTTAGAGACTAGGGATTTAGTAATACATTCACGTTTAGATTTGACTACCGAAGAATTGAATTTATTAGATAATTTAGTTGAGGATTATTTTATGAGGACTAAGGAGAAAGAGTTAGGTTGCGCAAATTTAGTAGAGCACCGAATTAGGACCAATAGTGAGCCTATTAAGCAAAGGTATTATCGTGTATCACCATTTATGCAGAAACATATTGATGATGAGTTAGAGAAAATGTTGAAACTTGGAGTGGTTGAGAGATCGAGTAGTGCATGGGCTAGTCCCATTGTTATGGTCAAAAAGAAGGACGGGAAATATAGGTTTTGTGTAGATTATCGCAAGTTGAATAAGGATGCTTATCCTATTCCTTACGTTTCGTCAATTTTAGATCGTCTTCGTGACGCGAAGTTTATTTCGTCTTTAGATATTAAGTCTGCGTATTGGCAACTGCCAATGGCAGAGGATTCGAAAGAGTTTACGGCTTTTACGGTACCCAATAGGGGTCTTTATCAGTTTAAGAGAATGCCTTTTGGCTTAGTTAATGCACCGGCATCATGGCAACGATTAATTGACAGTGTTATTGGTTCAGAATTGGAACCTTATGTATTTGTTTATCTTGATGATACTATAATTTGTACACCGACGTTTGAGAAACATGTTGAAGTGTTAACGGAAGTGTTTAAGCGTTTTGAACGGGCAGGTTTAACGTTGAGCAAGGACAAGTGTTCCTTTTGTCGTGACGAATTGCGTTATTTGGGTTATGTGGTAAATTCTACCGGTTTATCAGTTGATCCCGAGAAGGTTGAAGCGATTTTGAAGATTCCGGTCCCGACTACGGCGACGGAAATTAGAAGAATTATCGGTATGGCATCATGGTATCGGCGTTTTATCGCGCAGTTTTCGTCTATTATCGCACCTCTTACGAAATTATTGAAGAAAAATGTACGTTTTGAGTGGACGGAAGAATGTAGTGAAGCATTAGATATTATTAAGAATTGTTTAGTGACAGCACCTATTTTGACGTGTCCAGATTTTAGTTTACCGTTTTCGATTCAAACTGACGCATCGGATTATGGAATCGGCTCAGTTTTGACTCAGACTATTGATGGAGTGGAGAAGGTTATATGTTATAATAGTAGATCTTTGACGCGTAGCGAACGGAAGTTTTCGACTACGGAGAAGGAGTGTTTGGCGGTGTTATGGTCGATAGAGAAGCTAAGACCATACATCGAAGGAGTTAAGTTTAGCGTTATTACGGACCATGCATCCTTAGTATGGTTACATAATTTGAAGGATCCAACAGGACGTTTGGCTCGGTGGGCAGTTAGGCTCCAGCAGTATGATTTTGAAGTTATACATAGGAAGGGTAGAGATCATGTAGTACCCGATACCTTATCGCGATCAGTTCCGTTATTGAGGAAACTGTAGTGAAGATAATACCGACAGTGACATTACCGGCGAAGACCATAATGAAGAAGACGATATTGTAGAAGATAAATGGATTGAAAGAATGAAAAGATGTATTGAGAATTGACCGATAGCGTATCCAAAATGGAGAGTTCAAGATGGGAGGTTATATAAGCATGTGACGTGTAGTTATCCGAATTTACGTGAAGACGCGGAAAGTTGGCGTGAAGTTATTCCGAAGGCGAAGCGTGGTGAAATGTTGAGAAAGTATCATGACGAACCTACTGCAGGGCATGCAGGAATATTCAAGACATATGAGCGTATTTCGAAATTATATTATTGGCCAAAGTTAAAGAATGATGTGAAACGTTATGTGAATAAGTGTGAAGTGTGTATAGCACATAAACCTGAACAGCGATTACCGGCAGGACTGATGACTCAGCATCCTGTTATCGATAAACCGTGGCAAATGATTTCGACAGATATTGTGGGACCTCTTCCTAGGTCTAAAAGTGGTTATAGTTATGTTCTAGTAGTATCTGATTATTTTACGAAGTTTGTGTTATTTTTCCCGTTACGTACGGCTACGGCCGCGGGTGTTGTGAAAAATATTGAAGAAAATGTGTTTTTATTATTTGGTGTACCGTTGTATGTGTTATGTGATAACGGATCACAATTTAGAAGTGCAGTTTTTAGGAATATGGTGGCATCGTATAATGCCAAGATCATTTTTAATGCGAATTATCACCCTCAGGCGAACCCAACAGAAAGGGTTAATCGAGTAATGAAGACTATGTTAGCATCGTATATTGAAGACAATCAGAGAAATTGGGACAACTATTTAGCGAAGGTGGCTTGTGCAATTAGGACAGCTACTCATGAAGTTACTGGAATGACGCCGTATTTTGCGAATTTTGGTAGAGAAATGAATCTCGATGGAGCGAGACATGGAGAACCCGTAGTGGGTAATACTTTGAATGACGTCGCGTTTGCGAATAGAGAACCGTTAATTGCTAGAGGCAATGTTTTTCAAGAAGTGTATGATGACATTAAGAGAAGATTTAATGCAGAATATATTAGAAGTAAGAGAAATTACGACTTACGAAGAAGATTAGCTACTTTTCAAGTAGGAGATACTGTGTGGCGGAAGAATTATGTTTTATCGGACGCGTCGCGTTATTTTGCCGCGAAATTAGCACCTAAATTTATTGGACCGTTTTATATAAAGAAAAAAGTTTCGTATCAGACGTATGAGTTATCGGACGCCTCGGGCGACTCTAGAGGCATATGGCATGCCAAAGATTTAAAGTTTAGACCGTCAGACGATTAAGTTAGTTAAGATTTTAGTATGTATATATAGTAGGTTAGGCTATTGAATTAATAGATCGAATTTTTGTTTGTTTGTTCTACCGTCAGATTGCTATTGGTAGGTTGGTCGGAAAAACTATCGGGCGTGTAGAATTGACTATTTCTATTTTCTTTTGTATCAGAATTTGTCTGTTTTGTTTGTGTCCTTGGGGCACACTTGGTTGTGTAGGGACGGCCTAGAATTTTCCTACAGCAGAGGCCAACTGCTTGTCGTAAGAGGCGACTAATCAAAGGGGTGTGTCGAGGTAGGGTGAGACTTTGGTCTTGACGGGGGAGTTGAGCCCCATGTTGAAGGTTTTGGTATTTTGGTTTTAGACCACTTTACGGTATAGCCGTCGTATTTAGTTGGGTTGTGACTTCACGAGCGGACCTCGGTGAAGTGTTCTAGTTTTTGACTTTGTGTAGGTCTCTTAGGACCAGTATTTTTGAGTTTTTCTGGAAGAAAATCTCCTTGTGGAGGAGGTGTCAGGTTGCGATGACGCACCCTGTATATAGGATGTTATAATGACGTATATTACGTGTTCTGAGCACGAGTGTATTGAGTTTGAATGAAAAAAAAAATTTTTTGTGTGTATATAATGTGTGTGGGTGTATGATACGCCACTGGAATTTTAGGAAAGATATTATTTAGTATGTAGAGACGTGTTTTGTACGAGTGTTTGTTTTAGAACCTTCGTATATGAGTTTACCGAGTAAGCACAATCCTACTTTCCACAATCAAGTAGGGTTAATTAACATCCAGCTTAAGACAATTACATTAGCAAAGTTTCGATTGTGGTGGCGCCTAGAGACATATTTTCGAATTGAGCTATTTGAGTATAAGTGTAAGGTGTTTGAGCTTATTAATCATCCATTTTACTTAGTATTTCGACCACGCCCATCTCCCTGTTAGCTGGCTTGGCAACCCGCTTACATTAGTAAGCCTACACGACGCCTAGTGCGGTTTGGACGTGTAACACGGCTTCGTCGTATTTTAAAACCGGCAGTGGCTCGGCGGCGCGCATGTTTAAGAAAACCTGATAAGCGGCGGCGCATGTCTAATGCGCTTGTCTTTACGCAACGATTTGCGGATCTATTTTATGTTCAGTTCTTTTGCTCAGGACAAATCCAAAGCACGCTTGCACTTATAGTTTACTTATCGCAACTCGTCGACCGTTGGTCCGTTTTTATTATTCTACAAAACGTAAGTATGTATTATATTTCATAATTTAATTACTTTATACAATGTTTTTTATTATTAAGTCTCAGTTGTGTAAACTTAACTGAGTCAATTTAGAAGTGATCAATTGGAAAGCGATTTCAACTTTTGTCTTGCTGTTGCTACTTATAACTACCAGTACCTACCTACTTACTTGATGTAAGTTTCTATTTCATTTAATTGCTTTTTGTAATTAGGTATCAGGTAATTTATTTTAATTCATTTATTGGAATCCAGAACAATGCCACCTGAAAGTATGCAGGCTTTCTCGAAAACATATATACATATTTCAATCCGAGTGGAAATGTAGAGATAAATGTCTCTAAAAATATATGATCAGCTCCTCGCTCCTGTAGTAATACGATCCTGCAAAATTTGCGTACCACAGGCTTGAAATTTTTCGCACAAAACAAGTTTTACTGATTCCTGAATCGAAGTTAGCTCAGTGGTTCATAATAAAATTCAAAAGTCTGTTGTATTTTCTTTGTTAAAATTAAAAAAAAATACTTGTTTTTTGGAGAGGATAAATCTTCACGTTTAATTTTTATTATTATATTTGTTTAATTTAAGATATCTCAATCTGTTTAAGAATGTCTGCTGATGGAAGAAGAAAACTATCTGGTTACCAATATGAAAGACGCAGGATGGAAAAGGAAACCGAAAGGCAAAAACAAGCTGGCGCTTTAAAGAACTATTTTCAGAGTTCGTCTGGTAGTACCAAAAGTAAAGAGGAGGCAAAAAATCCAACATCGGAATTGTCAGGGAGTGATGACGACCAAAGTCTAGACGATATTTCGGAATCAACAGGAACTGGCACAATTACGCAGCCAAGTACTATAAAAATTGGCAGCAGCCTGGCACTTACGGACAGCGCTCTGCAAAGTTTAAGCACAGATCCAGTATTGTGGCCAACAATTTTAGGAGAGGGCGAAAGAATTTTCTTGGTAAAACAAGGTCCATCTAAACCATTGCACAATTACAAATTCCCTTCCGATGACTCTGGTCGAAAATTTAGTACACATTATTATACTCGAATTTTAAGCAATGGAGAGCAAGTTGCAAGAGACTGGCTAGTATACTCTATTTCAAAAAACTATATATTCTGCTTTTGCTACAAAATTTTCTGTCGTGTGATCAGTTCCCTTTCAAAAGAAGGTTTTAAAAGTTGGAAACACCTCGTTAAAACATTAAAAGACCATGAAATTTCTAAAAACCACATCCAGGCGCAAACATCATGGCTAGAACTGAGTCAAAAATTAAAGTGTTGTAAAACTATAGATGCGGCTGCACAAAAAATTATTAATGCTGAAACAAATCATTGGTACGGGGTGCTTCTAAGAATCTAAGAATGCTCGGTAAAAGTTGTCTAGCTTTTCAAGGTACAAGCGACAAGTTGTTTGAGCATAATAACGGTAAATTTTTAAAAATAATTGAGCTGCTATCTAAATTTGATCCCATTATGGAAGAGCCCCGTGCGCATAGTACTCAAAAAAGAGGAGAGTAAAGCTCACTATCTCGGGAAAAATATACAAAACAAGATAATAGACCTGTTGCATTAAAGTGAGAAATCACATATCATTAATGATATAAAAAACAGCCAAATACTATTCCATAATTTTAGATTGTACTCCTGACATTAGTAAGGTGGAGCAAATGACTCTTGTAATCAGATATGTTTCAATTAATAAATTGGATTGCAATGAAGCTGAAATAAAAATTAACGAACGTTTTTTGTGCTTCCTTCCAGTTGAAAGATCCACGGGGAAACTGTCTGACATTATAATTGGAGAACTTAATGCTTTGGGTTTAAATTTGCAGGATATTAGAGGGCAAGGATCTGATAACGGGTCCAATATGAGGGGCGATAAAGCAGGAGTGCAATCTCCAATTAAAAGTTTAAATTCGCGTGCATTCTACGTTCCGTGTAGTAGCCACTCTCTCAATTTAGTGGTTAATGATATGGCAAAGGCATCCTTAGAAGCCGCTAATTTCTTCAATATGGTCAACAAAATATATTTATTTTTTGGCATCTACTTTTCGATGGTCAATACTTCTAAAATATATCCAAGGATTTTTAATATTAAAACCATTGAGTGACACTAGATGGGAGAGTAGGATAGAGGCCTTAAAGCCTTTAAGATTTCATATGGGAGGGGTGTATGACGCTTTGTTAAGCATTTATGCAAACCAAAAAATTGATAATTTAATAAGAGACGAAGGTTCGGGTTTATTAAATTGTATTAAACAGTTTAAATTTTTGTGTTCAATAGTTATTTGGTATAGAATATTAAATTGTATTAATCCAATAAGCAAACTGATGCAAACAAAAGGTTTCGATTTAGCATCTGCACTTGATCTTCTAAAAAACTGCAAAACATTCTTTAAGGATTTAAGATCGGATAAAGCGTTTAATGAAACTATTGTTGATGCAAGAGAATTGGCTGATGAAATTTACGTTGAATGTAATTTTGAATCAACAATACCACGACATCGTGTAAGAAAAAAGAAAACCAACTTCCCATATGAAACACGAGATGATCCTATTGAAGATCCCAAAGAAAAATGTAAGATAGATTTTTTTTATTTTACAATTGATCAAGCACAAATGCACTAGATGCTAGATTTCAACATAGTAACAATTTTCAATTCTTATATAATATACGATTTAAAAACCATGCCTAAAGAAACGCTATTAAAACACTGCAAGGATTTGGAACTTATTTTAACTGATGGCGATTCTATTGACATTAATGGGATGGAATTAGCAGAGGAAACATCTGCCGTTTCTGCGCTTTTGGGAAAAAAAGACATCGTAAGCAATGCACTGAAATTAATAACAATGTTAAATTTTGCTCCAAACCTTAGTGTTGCCTAAAGAATATTGCTCACTATACCAGTAACAGTAGCGAGTGGGAAAGGAGTTTCTCTAAATTAAAATTAATTAAGAACTTCTTATGTTCCACTACAACTCAAAATCGTCCTAACGGTTTGGCTATTTTAGCAATTGAGCATGAAATTGCTGGTCAAACAAAGATGAAACAAATAATAAGAGTTTGCAGAACTGAAAGTAAGAAAAACAAGTTTTTTGTGAGTTTTAGCGTAGTTAATGTTACCTTAGTTTATTTTTGTACATGTTATATGTTTTGTTTGTTTCATTGTGCAGTTATGCATCTTTGTAATTAGGGATTAAAGAGCTTCTTTCTTATTTCTACTGTTTTGTATTACTTTACTGTTAATTTTATATTAGGTACATGTATTTTTCCAAATAAATGTTTTTCAAATTTAAAATGAATTTATTTTTATCTATTCATTGAACGTATATATATATATATATATATATATATATATATATATATATATATATATATATATAATATATATATATATATATATATATATATATATATATATATATATATATATATATATATATATATATATATATATATATATATATACATTTAAGTATATGTTTATTGGGGGAGGGGGGCGACATTTCATCTGTTTGTCCGGGGTGGCGTAAATGCTAGAGCGGGCGCTGTAACTGTAATCGAAACGTATAGATTTACATAAAATATAAACCCAGAAATACACCATCTAAGAAATTTAATTATGCATAATAATGGTGAAAGTTTACATATTCATATGATTCATAATAGTTTATACTAGTTGTAAAAAGTACAAACATTTGTCAGATTTTGTGTTTTTGATTAGTTGGACAATAATTTGCTGCCATTAGTTCGTGAAAAAATATTTAAAAATTACACCGTTTTAATAAAAATTAATACCTACCTTGTCCAACATCCATAATTGGTAATATTTCCTACCACATATATTGAAGAGAAAAGAAATATGTTACTGCGAAAGTAGAAGGGGGGCACTATCCCCACCCCTCCTTTTTACGTCACAAGCCCCGCCCCCTTTCACTTTTTTATATGCCCACGTGGGAGACCGGATTTTCCACCCTTATATTTACTCGCTTACGTGTAGGACGTGTTTTTTCACCCCTATTTTTGCACATCCACGTGTGAGACCGCATTTTCAACCCTAATTTTTTACACACCCTCGTGTGAGACCGTATCCTTTCTTTTCGGAGGCCCTTTTTGACCCTAATTATTTTTTACCCGCTTACGTATAGGACGTGTATTTTCACCCCTATTTTTTACACACCCACGTGTGAGACCGGATTTTCCACCCTTATTTTCACACGCTTACGTGTAGGGCGTATTTTTTCACCCCTATTTTTTGCACATCCACGTGTGAGACCGCATTTTCTACCCTTTTCTTTTTCAACCCTAATTATTTTTACTCGCTTACATGAAGGACCGTATTACCCTTATTTTTATGAATTCTTTTGTGGGGTTAAACCTTATGGCTGTATTAAGGACCTTTTGACAGCTAGGACTTTTGCTAACGTGAGGACTGGGGGGTGGGGGCTGGTCTTGGCTTAGAACTGTATTTAGGGTTGGAGCTTAGGGTTGGTCTAGGGATAAGTCTTAGAGTTTAGTCTTGGAGCTTAGGGCTGGTCTAGGGATAGGGTTATTTCTGATGGTATTAAGGTCCTTTTGGTTGTAACCCTGGCGGCTGAGCAGACACATACGCATACAATAATTGCATAATTAATAAGATATTATTATTATCGGTCCTATTGTTTTAAAACGGTCATATGCTACTGGAGAAAACGTTTCTAACGAGGAGATGAGATAACAGCTGTATTAGGATTAATCATACGTGGGGGAATTTGAATGACAGTAAAATTTAATTATAGAACACTTATTTTTATTGTCATAATTAAAAAAAAATCCTCCGTGAACTATAAAAAATTACTGACACTCCTAATGAAACAATTTTTTTTATTAAGTTAATTAATTACATAACAGTTTGTGTTTTCTAAAGCGAGTATTAAAAACATAGTTTACCTGCATTGAAATAATATCCATCCGTCCGTTAAGAATGTTGTACGCCTTAATATTTTTTAAAGAAACTTAATGCTTGTGTTTATAACTGTAATTAAAAATCTGTAAATAAGTAAAGGGTTAACACCACGCTTACCAGTTCTGTACTTAAACAACGTTTTTAAGGCACTGATTTACGAGTGATAGTTACTGTTTTTATGCTGCATGTCAAACTAAAGAACAACTTTCTAGGTTGTGTAAAAACCACCTATAATTAGAGTGTAAAATATACAACCTTATCACCTTTATCGCACTTGCCGCAACATACATTTTTCAAGTAATTGTTTTCTATATATATAAAAATGTGTAAGTGGACCTGTATTATTTGTTGTAATATGCGTTATTACACTTTCTTTTTAATTACCGGTTGTAACCTTCTACTTACATAACTTCAACTTATACACGAAATAATAACGACCTCCACTAGTTTATAACACAATCGCTATGTAGCGTGTTTTTTATTTACACCCGTACTTCTATAAACTATTAACGCTCCATTTAATAGGGTGATCAACTATCTGAAAAAAGTTTACTGTTAAAGTATACGATGAAGATCGTTTAAAGAAAACCTTGTATTATCCTTATATACGAATGATATTTCAAAAATACTAGTATAATTAACATGAACGTTTATAAATCTACATCCAGACAAGGAAACAGTTTTAAACACAAAGAATTTATCTGTAAGGGGCAGACAATGCTATTACATAAGACGTTTTTTACAAAAACGTGGTTATTCCACATTGAGAAAATTGTTAGTCATGAGAAACAAGCTGGTCTTGAAGTTAGCCTTGAAGTTAGCTAGTCATAGGTTTTGAAGTTTACCTTGAAGTTAGCCTTGCGAGCAACTTTTATAAAAAATGTACACCTGAGTTTAAGTTGACGTATACTGGTTTATGAATATTTTTATTATTCTAAGAAAAAATGATATTAAAAAATGTTTTCTATTAATTACCCTTTGTAGACTATATGCTTTATCTATACACGAAATTTTATTTCACAACAGCATACTCATTCTACCTTGAGAAAATTGTTAACCTTGAGAAACAAGTAGGTTTGAAACTCAAACAACTCCCTGTTACCACTCTCGTCAATGTAGATGGAGGTCCAATGCTGGTCTGGTTTGTTTGCAGGATCCGTGTTTACGATAATCGCACACGGTCGAGGTGCGTGTCTGGGTAGTTGATTAGAAGCACATACAAGTCGAAAACACATTCTTCTTGTGGCTGGGGGTCGATTTCAAGCGTCTCAACACTTCTGCCGCATACATCTTTGTGGATTTTTTATCAGATGGGAATAATAGCAACGTCAACTAAACGTTTTAAAAAATACATCAACTTAAACTCAGGTGTACATTTTTTATAAAAGTTGCTCGGAAGGCTAACTTCAAGGTAAACTTCAAAACCTATGACTAGCTAACTTCAAGGCTAACTTCAAGACCAGCTTGTTTCTCATGACTAACAATTTTCTCAATGTGGAATAACCACGTTTTTGTAAAAACGTCTTATGTAATAGCATTGTCTGCCCCTTACAGATAAATTCTTTGTGTTTAAAACTGTTTCCTTGTCTGGATGTATAAACCTTCATGTTAATTATACTAGTATTTTTGAAATATCATTCGTATATAAGGATAATACAAGGTTTGCTTTAAATGATCTTCATCGTATACTTTAACAGTAAACCTTTTTCAGATAGTTGATCACCCTACTAAAATGGAGCGTTAATAGTTTATAGAAGTACGGGTGTAAATAAAAAACACGCTACATAGCGATTTTGTTATAAACTAGTGGAGGTCGTTATTATTTCGTGTATAAGTTGAAGTTATGTAAGTAGGTTACAACCGGTAATTAAAAAGAAAGTGTAATAACGCATATTACAACAAATAATACAGGTCCACTTACACATTTTTATATATATTGAAAACAATTACCTTGAAATAAAACGGCATATCAACTCTAATAATATTTTTTTAGAAATTATATTAACCATTTATATTGGTTTTTAGACTATTAAATTAAATAGTGTTATATAATTACACGGTAATTAGTTAAAAGTAAACGTGAACAGTGATTTCTTACTACATATTGTTATGGAATTTTAAACATTCCAAACACTTAATATGGTTTTTTATAAAACAATTTGTGTATCCGTATATGAATATTTTTCAAACCGACTTATTTTAAGAGAAAGGTAAATGTATGTTGCGGCAAGTGCGATAAAGATGATAAGGTTGTATATTTTACACTCTAATTATAGGTGGTTTTTACACAACCTAGAAAGTTGTTCTTTAGTTTGACATGCAGCATAAAAACAGTAACTATCACTCGTAAATCAGTGCCTTAAAAACGTTGTTTAAGTACAGAGCTGGTAAGTGTGGTGTTAACCCTTTACTTATTTACAGATTTTTAATTACAGTTATAAACACAAGCATTAAATTTCTTTAAAAAATATTAAGGCGTACAACATTCTTAACGGACGGATGGATATTATTTCAATGCAGGTAAACTATGTTTTTAATACTCGCTTTAGAAAACACAAACTGTTATGTAATTAATTAACTTAATAAAAAAAATTGTTTCATTAGGAGTGTCAGTAATTTTTTATAGTTCACGGAGGATTTTTTTTTAATTATGACAATAAAAATAAGTGTTCTATAATTAAATTTTACTGTCATTCAAATACCCCCACGTATGATTAATCCTAATACAGCTGTTATCTCATCTCCTCGTTAGAAACGTTTTCTCCAGTAGCATATGACCGTTTTAAAACAATAGGACCGATAATAATAATATCTTATTAATTATGCAATTATTGTATGCGTATGTGTCTGCTCAGCCGCCAGGGTTACAACCAAAAGGACCTTAATACCATCAGAAATAACCCTACCCCTAGACCAGCCCTAAGCTCCAAGACTAAACTCTAAGACTTATCCCTAGACCAACCCTAAGCTCCAACCCTAAATACAGTTCTAAGCCAAGACCAGCCCCCACCCCCAGTCCTCACGTTAGCAAAAGTCCTAGCTGTCAAAAGGTCCTTAATACAGCCATAAGGTTTAACCCCACAAAAGAATTCATAAAAATAAGGGTAATACGGTCCTTCATGTAAGCGAGTAAAAATAATTAGGGTTGAAAAAGAAAAGGGTAGAAAATGCGGTCTCACACGTGGATGTGCAAAAAATAGGGGTAAAAAATACGCCCTACACGTAAGCGTGTAAAAATAAGGGTGGAAAATCCGGTCTCACACGTGGGTGTGTAAAAATAGGGTGAAAATACACGTCCTATACGTAAACGGGTAAAAAATAATTAGGGTCAAAAAGGGCCTCCGAAAAGAAAGGATACGGTCTCACACGAGGGTGTGTAAAAAATTAGGGTTGAAAATGCGGTCTCACACGTGGATGTGCAAAAATAGGGGTGAAAAAACACGTCCTACACGTAAGCGAGTAAAAATAAGGGTGGAAAATCCGGTCTCCCACGTGGGCATATAAAAAAGTGAAAGGGGGCGGGGCTTGTGACGTAAAAAGGAGGGGTGGGGATAGTGCCCCCCTTCTACTTGCGAATGATTGGTATTTGAAATTAATAACTGACATTTATCGAAAATGATTTAAAATAATGGGCCAAAAAAAGAAGAAAAAAGGCGAGGATGATCCTATGTATGAATTCAGCAAAGTAAAACAAACAATAAGCAGTAATTCAAATGACACGACAAACAAAATTTTGAAAACGCCAAAATTTCCTTGTGGTAGTTGTCAAAAAGGATGTGGCTCTAGTAGTATTAAATGTAATATTTGTTTTGTATGGAGGCATGCAAAATGTGTTCAAATTAAACCTCGTGAACTTGAACAATATGTGAAAGCAAAAAAGTGGATCTGTCAAAACTATAAATGCAAATTTTCAAATGTAGATTCTGGTAACAATGAAAAATCTGAACCACATTAACGATCAACTTAAAATCCTTGGCTTAGAACGTAGAGAAACAGCAGGTGATGGCAACTGCCTCTTTAATGCTATTAGTTTTCAATTTAAAAATAGAGAAAAAATCATTTATGGTACCGAAGAATAGCTACTGATTATATTACCATTCATCAAAACGAGCCTAATTCTTTTATCACCGATAATAATACTTTTGACGAATATCTAGAAAAACTTCGTAAACCAGGAAATTGGGCAGGTGAAAAAACAATAATAGCTATTGTAGAATCATTAAAATTAGTTTTTATAATCCATGAATTCAAAAGAAAACCGAAAGTATATATTGAATCCTGTAAAATTAAAAACTTCAAAACATTACGTCAAATCCACCTTCATTTTGCCAATAACCGTTATGAAGCAATATACTCTATCAAAAAGATTAACCCTAAATGTGTTCCTACATCTATTTCACTAGACGAATGCTTGATCATCGAAATAAGTTCATATTTATAATCATCACTAAATTTTAGTGATAAGTTACAAAATGATCACCGTATTATATAAACAGATCAACAATCAACCTTAGAAAATAAAAGAAAACCCTGTACCGAATGTGGTAAACTTTATATTGATCTAAATAAACAAATAGCTTGTGCTCACCCTGAATTATATCGGGAAAAAATAAGACTAAAATACAATTCTACCACTTTAAATGATGATAATCTCAATAATAAATCTAACGATCTGCGACACACTAGGCATTGCGATAAAGCTGCATTAAAATATTTTCAAAAATTAGAGTCAATTAAATCACAGTTTATAAAAATTACAAATTCAATCAAAGATGATGAGGAATTTGAAAAATTTACAAGAAATTTACAAGAAAAACTAATAAATGCTCCAAATTTACTTCCAGGACCAAAGCATCCAGCGACTATATTTTATAATGCTCGTAAAAACCAATCCTATTAAACGATCTCAGAAAGATAAAGCAAAACGTAGAGCCAAATATGAATTGTGTCAAATTCTCAATACTGGCAAAGAACTACAATGCAAAATAGAAACTAAAACACTTCAAAAAAGTGTTGTAGAAAAAATGTTAACCACCAATGAAGCAAATAGATCTGATTATACAACAAAAAATTTCTCCTACCAAATATAAAGACATTCTTCGAAGAGACATACAAATCACACCAGACAAAATTTCTTCTGTAATGTCCCGTATAGCTATTGATACATCACCAGGTCCGGATAGAATAATATTGAGGGCTATTAAAAACAAAATAGGCTCCAAAATACTAGGATTAATTGCTAATGTAATGCTATACTGGACCTACGTTCCTAAAGAATTTAAAAAAGGCAGAACCATCTTACTTTAAAAAGGTTGTAATCCTTCGAATGTCAACAATTGGAGACCATTTACGATCAGCTCCATTCTACGTAGAATTATTGAAAAAGCGTTTGAAAGTTTTTTAAGAGAATTTGTTGATATTAATACCAATTAACGAGGATTCATGAATAATCCTGGCATTCACATTAATGCAAGTATAATCAATGGTTATTATTATAAGTTTTTGTTATGAACGAATAAGTTCAAAGGTAAATATGTAATTAAAAATTATTATTAATTTTATTAAATACATAAATAAAAAGTTTACCTCGAGTAGGATTCGAACCTACGACCTGTACTTTGCTAGAGTACCGCGCTACCAACTGCGCCACCAAGGTTCAAGCCCCAATCGATGCAAATTTTGTCTTTATGTATGTAGAACTGATGTAAATTCTAAATATAATGAGATTACAGTCAAATTACTTATGTATTTAATAAAATTAATAATAATTTATAATCAATGGTTGTTTAAAAAAAGCTAAGGCAAATAAATTAGACTGTACTGTCATTTTCACTTGATATTTCGAAGGCATTCGACTCCGTAGGTCATAAACATATTATAACAACGCTTCGAAGTTTACCAATACCAAACAGACTGCGATTCCTTATTGAACAACTGATTCTAGAGAACTATACACAAATTGAAGCCAACAGATCGAAAACATATCGAATTGAAATAAAGAAAGGCGTTTTTCAAGGATCACCACTTTCACCTATTCCGTTCAATCTTACAATTGACCATATTATCGATCAAATAACTGACCCAGATGTTTCTAAGACATTCGATTTTCAGCTTTTGGAACATCTTTGTTATGTTTGAATATCAAAATGGGAAAAGTACAGTACAACTTCGATAATCCGGACAAGCGAATGTCCGGACACTCCAGTAATTCGGACAGCGTCTACTATCCGAAAATTTTATATTTTTCACCTCTATAATCCGAACAGTAACATGCGTCAGCAAAATTACAGGTTTCAACAGGTTTAGTGCACTAAATATTCGTATGTAGTACGTAATAATAGTACATATTGAGGTGCTTGTAATAAAGATAGCTCCTATAAAACGGAAACACCTGACACTCACTCTAAAGGAAAAGTGTAAAATACTAGACGCCTTAGATAAAGGCCATAGTGTACGTTCGATTTCGGAAACTTTTAATGTTCCTAAATTAACAGTGTCGGATATTAAAAAAAACAAAGAAAAAATACGCAGTTTTGTTTCCAAGTGTTACAGTGACATTGGTAAGTGTTAACTATTAAATATGTTTGATTAAATAAAAACTACATTCCTTTATTTAGGAAAGAAAAAAGTTATAAAAAAGGCGGAAAATCCAGAAGTGGAAGAAGCGTTGTATACATGGTTCATCCAACAACGGCAAAATCATATTCCAGTTTCTAGCGAAATTTTACGTAATAAAGCGCTTTACTTTTATGAACAAATAACCGGAAAAAATGATTTTCTAGCCAGTTCAGGTTGGCTTGATAAATTTAAGTTGCGGCATGGTATCAGATTTTTAAAAGTCTGTGGCGAACGTGTTTCCAATAACGCCGATGCTGTAACACCTTTTCAACAGAAACTGTTAACTGTAACTGAAGAGATGGGATTGGATCCAGAACAAGTGTATAATGCAGACGAATCTGCAGCTTTTTGGAGAGTATTGCCTAACACAACATGGGTACATCAGAATGAAAAATCAGCACCTGGAAGAAAAGTGTCAAAAGACAGGATTACATTTATGCCATGCTGTAACGCAGTTGGAACACATAAGTTGCCTTTACTGTTTATAGGTAAAGCTCAAAATCCGCGGGCCTTTAAAAATTTCACGTTGCCTGTAACATATCGTGCAACTAATAAAGGTTGGATGACAAAATCAATATTTTCGGAATGGTTTTCAATACTATTTTCATTCCTCAAGTAAAGACATTTCTCTCTAGTGTAAACAAGCCACATAAAGCATTGCTTCTTGTTGACAATGGCCCGTCGCATCCCCAGAAGTTGAGCTTTCCGATAACCCCAATTTTAAAGTGTTATTTTTACCTCCGAATTGTACGGTTTTAATCCAACCTATGGACCAAAACTTAATTCAAAATATAAAAGTCGCTTATAGAAAGAGACTATTAACCTACATAGTGTCACAAGAAGATGGCGATATAATGAAGCTTTTAAAACAATACAGTTTAAAGGACGCCGTAATCAATTTAGATTTTGCATGGAAGTCTATATCTGAAAAAAATATAGTCAGAAGCTGGTCTATGCTGTGGCCTGAATTGGTAACAAATGATGAAGACGATATTCCGTTACTCGTTCTTCGACAGCGCCTTCGTTCTTCGGAAAATGGTGATTTTGAGGTAATCTATCAATCACTACGTATCATAGACCCAAATAGTGAAGTAAACAAAGAGGCAATTACTGATTGGGCAACTGGGAAAAATGAAATCGTCAACGATTTGGCAGATGACGAGATAATCGAGTCTGTGACATCAACTCATGATGAAGAAATTGATGTCGAGTGTAGTTTAGATGAAATTTCAGCAACAGCTGTTAAACATTCTGAAGCAGTAAAGTGTTTTTCCACTTGAATGGGCAGAACAAAATAATATTGCTTATCCAGATGTATTGTTACTCAAAAGAATTGAAGAAACAGCCAGAGATCTCCATGTGAAGAGCATTACTCAAAAAAAAATCGTTGATTTTTTTCATAACAATTTATAATTTAGGTGTCCATATACGTACATTACATATTATGTATATTCATACTCATATCTATTTCAATATAAATTTTCAAACTTACGTGTATATTTTGTTTATTAGTAGCAAATTTCTTTACTAAAAGTTGTACTTCGCTAATCCGGCGGGCCGAAAAACGATATCTGTCCGGTTTATCGAAGTTGTACTGTAATTAAGTCTCCACTTCTGAAATCTCATCAGAAATTAAATATTCTTAGTCAATTCATATGGCCTATATTGTTAAGTAAAAGAAATTTTGCAAATGTCAACAGGTACTCCTAATTCATTTCTCTACTTACCACGAAAATGGAAAGGACTTGAATTTTTAAAGCTTCTTGGGAAGCATATTTACAACATTTTAGTATAGCTTCTGTATTAGAAAGAACAAACAATGATTATGCCAGGAATTCAAGAGACCTATTAACCGAAAAAAGAGAATCACTGTAAAAATTAGGAATTGATCGAAACACCAAATTTTAATAACAAGTCTCCAAAAAGCTTAATTCAAAAGCTTAGACAACAAAAATGCGAAGAAGAATTCAATCGTTGGTGCAGTTTATCCCAAAAAGAACAAGGAGTTGTCCTATTCAAACAATATGCAAACGCTAACAAGTGGGTTACTTCAAAAGGTTTGTCGTCGAGTGAATTGACTAATGCTTTGAAGTTGACTGCACACGTTCCAGCCATTGGTGCCGTTCACAATCGCACTACCCAAGGACCCCGTTGCAGACACTATAGCGAGATATATGAAAGTTTGGCTCATGTCCTAGGTAGCTGCAAACACAGTGAATTACTAATAAATGCCTGGCACCACAAGATACGACGAATGTTAGCCGACCAACTACGTCTTCAACATATATACGAGAAAGTACAGTCTATTGCGGATGATGTTCTTATAAAAGAATTGACATAATTGCCATCAATAAGAAAACTTCTTCAGCAACTATAATTGATCCCACCACTAGAACTGCAAACCACCTCGAACAACCCGAGAAAGTATTACTGTTGCATGCAGCAAATAAAAATTAACAATCAGTCACGTGTTGTCATGTGAGAAACCTTAGCGAATTGCGGGCACACATGACATTCACAAAAAGTTAACTGTGATCCTTCATTCTATGTATAATAATTATAATACATCGTAACTAGGGAAGTACATACAGTTCAAGTTTGAATCGATTGTGATTTGCCTCCTCGATAGTTCAGATGGAAGAGCCCCACTCTAGCAAAGTGGAGGTCGTGGGTTCAAGTCCCACTCGAGTTAATCTTTTACTGTATGTACTTTAAAAGTTAATTTTAAATGCAATACAATTAATATATATATATATATATATATATATATATACAGGGTTATTACAAATGATGTTCCCGATTTCAATTATAAATATTACTGGATTAACCTGTTTTAAGGCCATTTCAGTTTGCACCACTGGAAAGAAAAACTCATAAAGTTTTGTTTACATTCATTTAAGTACGTATCAGCTGTTTGTTAAAGTCAATTGTTGTCAATTGTGTAATGGCTGAATTTGAAGGAATGCATTTTATGTTTTGGATTATCACATCAACCAGTTATTAGTGTGCAACGTCACTTGAGAACCAAATTTAATGAAGATCCTCCTGGCAATCACCCTATTCGCCAGTGGTACTTGAATTTTAAGAGCAATTGATGCATTTGTAAAAAGAAATCAACTGGAAGGCCGTCAGTAAGCAATGACGCTGTAGAGCAAGTAAGGGAAAGTTTTACGCGTAGTCCACAGAAATCTACTGTTAAATGCAGCAGACAGCTTGGTATACCACAGCCAACAGTTTGGAAAATTTTACGTAAACGTACAAATTTGAAGCCTTACAAACTTCAGCTTGTTCAAGCATTAAAACCAAATGACAAAGTTCTAATACTTTCTTTTGTGAGAACATGTAGGCCTTGATGGAAAATTAAAACTGTGTAAAACGTTTAGTCTTTAGTGATGAAGCCACATACTACTTGTGTGGTAACGTGAACAGACATAATGTCATAATATGGGGCTTGGAGAACCCACACACCTACATCGTGCACTTGCGCGATACTCCGGAAGTTAATGTGTTTTGTACTATCACTTACAACAAAGTGTACAGACCTTTTTTCTTTGTTGGACAAACAATAAATAGAATAAATCTTGGACATGATGACGGAATGGCTTCTACCGTAATTAGAACAAGAATCCCCAAACTTCATTCTGAATGTTAAAACTGAACTTCAAAATCGGCTGCCTGGCAGATGAATCGGTCGTGCAGGTCCAAGTGATGGTGCACTCTTGAACTGGCCTCCAAGATCTCCAGACATCAGCCTCTCTGATTTTTTCTCGTGAGGATACATCAAACATAAAGTGTATACACCACCAGAAATGATACCTGAGATCCAACAACGGATTACCAGAGCTATCGAAACAATCGACCTGAACACTCTTAACAAAGTATGGCAAGAGCTTGATTACACGCTTAACATCTGTCGTATCACAAGGGGTTCATTTATAATTCTTGGCACCTGGGATGAAACTTTTTGACTTTTTCTTAAAATGCAACCATTTTATTTTTTTGTATGATAAATAAAACTAGATTTATGTGCACTTGAAATCACGAACATCATTTGTAATAACCCTGTATATATGTATGTATTATACTATATTATATTTTATAATAGTGTATTATATTATATTATATATATATATATATATATATATATACAGGGTGTCCCATAATTAACTTGAATCATTTTAACCAAAGATTCTTTGACGAAAAATAAGAAGAAAAGTCCAGACACACACACGTGCGCACGCAGACATGCATGCACACATACATATACGCACAGACACACAGGCGGTATGTCAAAATGGATTCAAGTGCCCTTGAAACGTAAAGATCCGTCAAAATCTCGAGGTCGAATTTTTTTTTGATCGTTTTAAAGTTGACGAAACCTTATTAGAAGATCACTCTTATTGCATTCCCGACTTTACAGAAGAGGATGCATCAGAATCCTACATTATCTTATAAAATCTTAGATGAATTCTGTGTATAGGACCTAGAAAACATAACTTTGTCTACTTGTTGTTTATTCCCGCCAGATTCCTGCCAGTATTCAGCCCCATATAATTAATACCGTATCCCTCAAAATATTGAACTGAACTCTATTATACTTCTTCGGTGTAAATGCTCCGAAAAGCATATAAGGTTCGCTTTAGTACTGTTCCTTTGCTAACGTGTGTTCTGGCCCAGAAGGTAAAGCAATCGTACATCGTGAGCCTTTCCCCCTTCAGAGAGCGTTCTCTCGTGAAAGACAACATCCCTGCTTCTTTCCCTCCAATTCAGGGTACTTTTACCCCAGATTGGTGTATTTCCAACTATAAGGAACCACTCTATGTATTAATCCCGTCCTCAATCTCACTCCCCTATAAAACATAAATAAAAGTACAAAAAAATATATTCATCCCTTATCATCCTTCAATTTCGCCACCAACATACTATTACATTTCGATCATTCACTTACAGATACCTACGTTTTCACCACGATCACCTGAATTCACTTTAAATAATTGTTTATCCTCCTTTGAGACGACCCGGTATAATTAAAATAATTGCCCTCATTAATCTCCAATCACATTTCCACATCCAAAACATTAATCCTCGCATTAAAATCGTTTTTAAGATACAAAACTTTCATTTTTACTTATAAAAATTTCTATTACAATAAACACGTTTCATTGTTGATAACGAAGCTTAACCTGAATTCCGCATTTTCACGTGTCAATATAACTAAATATATAATTTGGGAAATTAAATACAAAATACAAAAAGATATACCCTCATTTACGTCAATCAATTTGATTTAATTACTCCGTGATTCCACTGCTCATTTAAACGATAAATGAAAATTTCAACTTACCTTTCCTATACAGTACTAATCCAACTTCCACACCTAATCATTTTCACACTGGTTCATATCACCAGTAATTTGTACAACTACACTCATTAAGCGTCATCATAAAACCCTAATTAACCAATTATATTTTAGTTAACTGCACAATTAATTAACACTTATTATAGAATTTGTAATTGAAGTAAATGGACGTTCGAAAGTTCTTCTTTTGTACAGGATAGGTAACACACCACTAGCTGTGAACTTGGCAGTATACCCCAAAGGAAATATTTAACTCTTAGTTATTCATAATATAACAACAGCCAACTAGGGGCGGTGCACCCCTATTGAGACGATAATTAATATTACTATATTTGGCTGCTGTACTTTAAGTGTAAGTTAAAATTACTGTAAATGGATCGCATGGGGATTTATGATGTGTTGATATTGCATTAAAGTGTAGAGGAAGAATCCTTGTGTGAATCTTTACTTGTATAAATGATTTAGTATTTAAGAAGTGTTTAAACAGATTTGTATTAAACAGCAATCGTTGAAGTTAGAAAGTATTCCGTATTATACCTGCGCGATCGAAAAGAAGCTTAGAGATCCATTATCTAACTAAATAAAGGTGTATTAAGCTATGTAAATTGAAGTTGACAGTATTGGACATTAATAATACTGAGTTAAATATATGTCGTCTATTGACAGCACTTAATCGTGTTTATAGACAATCAAGAATTTAGTCACCAAGTGTAATTAAAGTATTGTGTGAAAAACATTTAGAAGGGCAATGAAAACGTACCTTAAATTAGCGTATAGTGCGACGACCTGTGTTAAAACCCCGTTAATGTTCGGTTATTAGTTAACCAAAATTAATTAAAGTAAATCAACGCCAGAGAATAAGACATTATATCTGATAAAGGACTTCAGGAATTATACCTAAGGATAATTTTAGATATTTGTTGAGTGATGAACGGTTGATTGAACTGTAAAGGCGTTGGAGTTATTATGGTAAATTTCAATTAGACCTACGGGCAATCAATTTCCACCACCACTGTGTATTGTTTCGTGTATGTGTGTGCTAGAATATAGGTAGTAGGGACTTTATAAGAATTGTTTTTTTTTGCTGTGTTTCTTCACAGGAGCAATGTATGTAAATATTTTTGAAAACTTTGGTTAATAGGGTTAGATGAGTTAACTTATTCTGTTGTTTAAATCCTGGTAAACCTCCCACCAGTGTTATTGTAAGATTTAATTAAAGTGATGGTTCTACAGTTTAAAGGAAACCAATATTATATTCATTTCTTTCTTTGATGTGTGAATTTACATAAAGGATTACACCGTTTAAAAATACCTAATCAAACTTTTGACATTTTGGCTAAATGATCTAAAAAATATAATCCACACATGAACCGTGTCGATTTAACAGATAGAGAGGTTTAACATCAAAATATTTTAGGATTTTCCACCATTTGATGAATGCTGTAATGATTGACTCCTGGCTTTTGTAGAGAAAAGTGGTAAGAGATCGTAAAGAGAAGAATATTCTACCATTACGCGAATTTAGAACCGAAATTTCAGACTGTCTATGCAAAATTGGCTTTAACACTTCCAGAAAGCGTGGAACGCCATCTTATATGAACATAGACATTCGAGCTAAGAAGAAAAACAGTACTGCTCCATTCTCACCAGATTCAATTCAGAAGGATGCTTGTAGACTACAACAATTCAACATTTTCCAGTAACTAACATATATTTTAGTTTGGACGTTAAGGGGCAACGTAGCATATCTGCAACATACTTATTTTTATAACAATAAAGAAAATATCTTAAGGAAGAATTTTTTCATTATTTTTCTCTTATTAAGGACAAATAACGTTGCAGACATATTTTTTTCCCAGAAACTTAAAATATTGCGCGTTAACAACACAGCAAATGAAAACCATTAGTATAGCTGTTACAGAACTTGTTTAGTGTGGACTAAATGCGAAAGTGACATACAGGACTGAGGTATTATGTTAACCACTTTTGCTATCTAGTGTGAATAAGCATTTTTAAAAAATTCGAAGTGATGAGCAGGAACGGTGATTAGCCCCTATGGCGCAAATTCAAATGATATATGTCAGTACCAAAAGTGATTTTATGGTAGAGGTAAGCAGGTAGATTAGAATGAATAACTTTATGGTACAAGCAAGCACTATGTAACTGTCTTGTTTTACCCATATTCAATCAACACATATCCACTAGCTTATGCGAAATTCTAGATAGACCTCCAATGCCGTATATTATTTCAGACATGATTTTTGAAGTTTTCCGATCCGCTGTACATCAGCACAGGAGAGAAAGGGGTCATACAGTACGTCGCAGAAGTTACATTGACAAAGGGCAGAATCACATACATTTTTTTCGCATGAACGTCAAATAGACCTTTATTCGCGTAAATACGCTTCAAAGCAGTGTAACCACGCTACAACAGTAAATTTATGTGAGCCAACAAGTTAAGGTTGTTATCAAGAATAACTCCAATGTTTCTGACTTTGTTTACAAAAGGGATGGAGTCACCTCCGATATGCAGTGGTAAGTTACCTAGTTTATGACGATTAAAGTCAGAGGCGAAAAGCATAGCTTTACATTTTGACGGTTTATAAGAATGCTGGATAAAAACAAATCATTTGACAGATTTACGTGGGTCATTATTGTCACTCGTCAAAAATTTGATTAATATTAACGTACGAAAACATTATTTGATATTTGGATCAAATTCCTAAACATTAGTTGAGAGTTATGCTTAAATGTTTAAAAACTTGTGTAAGACTAATTCTGCTAAACAAGAAAACAACATTAAAATGGAAAAAAGATATATCGCAAATTGTAAGGAAGTAGTTTCTATTCATTATACGATTCCATTGTACATACTGTTACAGGCTACTTCTGGGCCACTTATTCTTCAGCTAAACAAGCACTTACCCAGGTAAAGATATCCGGTGCAATTCCAAACTTTACTATATCCTTATTTTAGGTTTAAATTAAACCATGTACATTTTCACTTATCAAAAACAATGTTTGAAGTTGTCACTGTTGTAGCACCGGAATTTCCGGATTCCGTATCAGATGGAGATTTGAGGTACCTAATCCATACATTTTATTAAAACCTGCTGTATAACAATACTCACACAGATGGAAGAAAAATCCAGGGGACTCAGTTGCTGCTGATGAAGTAATAGGTGAGGTAGAAACAGACAAGGTTGCGTTACCAATCCCAGCGCCTAGTAATGGCGTTATTAAGGAATTATTGCAACCAGAAGGGGCTGTAGTTCAAACAAAAATTCCGCTGTGTACAATTGAAACTAGTTAACTCATTTTTTTTTAATTATATTAGCTTGGCTCGTATTTCGTTGTATCTAGAGTAGATAACTGATTATATCTTTTTAATGTACGCTATTTTTTCTTATTTTTTAGACCACTTGAAACACATATATTAATAGACAAATTCAACTTGGTTGTAATATCTCTTCTACCAGAAATAATGGAAGCGAACAGGAACGCCTTCATATAATTCGTATAGGTAAAAGAAGCGATTGTTCAAGCTCTATATTTTTAACCTATTATGACCATAACCTGAATATTACAAAACACATAGTATTTATAGTAAATTGAAAACCGTGTTTATCAATTTGAGGAACCTCATAAAATTTTAGGTTCCAATGTATAATAAGTATTATTATTGTATAGAAGTAATAATTACAGAGTAAGCTATGCATTATATAACTGCAGTATAAACAATGGCGTAAATAGGGCCGTGCACGGTATCAGTGGGATAAAAACTGAACTACTAGTGTGATATACAGGGTGTTTCTAGATTGATGCGAAAGTAGAAGGGGCCCAGTTTGGTCTGTGACGTCATCAATAGTGGGGAGGTTACGCCCACGTGGCCGTGGCCATTTCCACCCCTATGGCTTCTTTTCGGGGTCGTTTTTCAACCCCTAGATGGAGTTTTAAACCCTTGATGCTAATTTTTACCCCTAATTAGTCTTTTTGGTAGTTCAGACCTTGTAGTGGCAATTTCCCACCCCTATGGTTTCTTTTCGGGGTCGTTTTTCTACACCTAGATGGCATTTTCAAACCCTTGATGATATTTTTACCCTAATTAGTGACCTTTTGGCTGGGGGTCGGTTTCTTTTAGGAGGCGATTGTCAGACCCTTGATAGAGTTTTCAGACATTGACGGTATTTTCAACCCTAATTAAGGTCCTTTTTTGGTGGTCCACCCTGAGGTTAGAGGTGTGGGGACGGGTGTGGGAAACAAATCTTCTTTTAAAAATGAGTGTAATCTAATTAGTCATGAACAAAGAACCACAATTGCATTTTTCAAGGTCTATTTGTCTTTCTCGTAATTAAGTAATTGGGGGTTTTTCCCAGACACGGTAGAAGAAATTGAATAGCGAAAATTATTAACTACTTTATATTAATACTTGTTGGAAAGCATTAAGTGATTTATATTGACCATTTAAAAATGTACTACTAGGTAAAGCCACGATCTGCTTCCATTACAGAAAACATGCACTAGTTTAAAAACACACCACTAGATGACGCTACAAACAAACAAGTCTGATTTCAAAAATAAGTGTAATCTAATTGGAGAGATTTTTGTCACGAGAAAGAACGTGAACATCATACAATCCGAATCCATTTAACTTTCATAAAGATTTCACTAATGTAGGACTATTATTTTATCCAAATATATTATATTGAACTTGAACAGTGAAAGGTTGTTATTGTGGTTACATAACAGAGGAAATCCAGAAAATAATTACTTTATATTAACGATTGCTGGAAGACTCTAAGTACTTTATATTATTCAGCTATAATCAAGACGCCTAAAGAGCATGTGTTGTGATTGTAAGCGTCTGTTTACGCTGTCAAGGCTTTCTTCCAATAGGATTATCGACAACCCTGGTAAGTGCTCGTTTTTTATTTTAACCCTTGTTAGTTTCAAAATGCTTGTGTTTTATCAAAATTGTAAATGAAAGTCACCTTGTTTATTTACCCCCGAGATATTTGTCCGTTTTCAAAACGAGATAGTGCGTTCAAGCTTTTTTATAAATCTAGGGCCCTTTTTGTCAGAAGTATTTCCGAATTTGAGTGATATTATTATTATAGTTGTCTAATGATAATGATAAGAGTTGTGTAAAATAAAACACTTGATTTGGTTTGATATGCTTCGGATGATTTTATTGGCCTATCGATCGATTTGATCAATTTCTGTCTTTTCACAAGGGACGATTTCAAATTTCCCCGCCAACACAAAATGGCTGTCAAAATTTAATTAAGACTCATAATTAAAAACAAATAACGACTTACGACGTTCAGGCTTGCTTATAAATCTAAGGCCCTTTTTGACCGAGGTGCTTCCGCTAAGGCAGATCTTGTATGTAAAATAGTTTCATTATAATTTTCCATTTCCAATAACACCAGCCCCTAATGCAGAAAACATTCATGAGTTTTAAATCTCAAAATAGTATTACTTATAATAAATAATTAAAACCCTTTATCTTTTTTATTTATAAATTTAATTATGACTCTACATTAAAAAGCCATGATAAGTTGTGCTTAACAGTGGACTAAGCCCTGAAAACGGGTGTAGACGTCTTATACCTATCTCGCAAGTTATAGTTAGGGTTTCTTATTTCAAATTTCACCCGTAACCATTACAGTGATCTATGAAGTTTTAAAATATACCGCTAGTTAGAGCTACTTCTATTATAGAAAACATTCATTAGTCCATACACAAGTAGATGGCGTCACAAACAAATTCAAATTTTGGGGCAAGGGGGCCATGACAAGGGCTAAGACCCGAAAGTAAGTTGCGAAGCCCTATACCTGTCTTATAAGTTAGCATTAGGTCCCCTTATTAGAATACAAGTTCAAATTTCGCGCAATAAACAATCAGAACATAGAGACTTAAATGCAAATTCAAATTTCCCGCCAAAGAGCCAGGGGGCGAAGACCCGAAAGCAAGTTGTAAAGCCCTATCTGTCTTATAAGTTACCATTAGGGCCCCTTATTAGAATACAAATTCAAATTCCCCCCTCATAACCAATCAGACTGTAGACTTAGTTCTCCGCGCGCATTTGCCTACCCTACAGGGGCTGCCAAAAAGGTCTTAATTAGGGAGTAGAATGTCACGCGACCATCCCCATACCCGTCCCCACACCCATAATCCCAGAGTAGTCTGCCAAAAAAGGCTCTTAATTATTAAGGGGCTGAAAATTGAACCCTAAAACAAAACGACCCCCAGCCAAAAGGTCACTAATAAAAATACCATCAAGGGTTTAAAAATTCCGTCTAGGGGTTGAAATACGACCCCGAAAAGAAACCATAGGGGTGGGAAATGGCCACTCCAAGGTCTGAACTACCAAAAAGACTAATTAGGGGTAAAATTTACCATCAAGGGTTGAAAATTCCATCTAGTGGTTAAAGAAGGGCCCCGAAAAGAATCCATAGGGGTGGAAAATGTTCACGGCCACGTGGGCGTAATCTCCTCCACCACTAATGACGTCACAGATCAATCTGGGCCCCCTTCTACTTTGAAATACCTTACAAGGTGACTTTTCAGCAAAAATTAAGGGTGTTTTTCATATACATTTTTGTGAAAACCACTTTTCTTCCAAGTTATAGCCCCTTAAAGTTAGGGGAAAAAAGTTTTGTTTAATATCTCCACTATGAAAGAATTTAGAAGAATAAAAACTTGGCAGATCATTGATGCTAATGAAATGACATTTTTTGGCGGTTTTTGTAACTCTGCAATGTTTATTATACAAGGGGGTGAAAAGGTCAACCCTTACAATACTTTGCTTCAGAACTTTTTAATACGTCCACAGTATCCCACTTAAAGAATAGATTTAGAAAGACAGATTGAAACTGTAAATTTTTTATGCCTTAACTACTTCTTGTAAACTTAGTTTGATCACAAAAAAATGAAATATTACTCTTTCCATTTTCGCATAAATTCAGAGGGGTTATTATTTGTTAAAAAAAATGAAGTAGGCTAATGTCAAATAATGTTATAATGACAAATGAGAAATGTTAAAGTTTTATTGTTCTAATCTTTTGGTGACTTTTGTAAATACTTAAAATAGTTTGCACGCACTAAATAAAACTTTATACCATATACAAAATGCACATCTGCCATTTAGGCATTTGTATAGTTTATCGTTTTATCTACCTAATTGATTTCAATTCTCCAAAGTGTAAAAAGTAACACGGAGAAAACCAGGACAATAAAACTCTTTGTCATTATGGCATCATTTGACACTGGCCCACTCCATTTTTTTAAACATTTATTTACAGGCTGAGGCTACATTAATGTTGGAAAGCAAACATGTCTAATTACAATTAGTTTTAAATTAAAGCAAATCAAAGTTTTAAGAACCAGGCCCATTTAATCTCCGACTGACTAAAAGGCTCAAAATATTCTAGTTGACAACCACAACACACTCATATTTCATCCCTTTTTTATAATATCACAAAGCCTACTATAAACTAACTAAATAAAGTAATAATGCTATCAAAGTAACAATTTTTTTTCATTTGCTTGTAAATAGCCCAAACAGGCAAACATGAGCAATTCTGACTACGTGAAGTAAGTAAACATTAAGGAATTCTTTCCATATTTAATTTACAACATTCTTACTTAATATTTTAAAACTGTTTTTCAATAATTGTCAAGTACCCTATTGTAGTTGAGCTACCTACCTATGTATATCTTTGTCTCATTATATACTTCATAAAATTTTTTTTTCGTGAAACGACTCGCGTGTCCTCACCCTCTATGTGTCGTGATCCAGAAGTAACGTACTTGTAATACATCACTATGCCTATTAAGTTTATAGATACGCCACTGGAAATCGTTAACAAATGTCACCAACATCATCCAAACAAAATTCCCTAACCTAACAAATCTTTTTGCTGAGATAATACCTCGTGTAAGGTATGTATATTAGATATTAAAATTAATGTATTATTTTTAATTTTTCTAGTTAAATAAATCTTAGTAAGATGTTAAAATGTGTTTGATTTGTCCCAATTTATAGTTTCACTTTAATTTTATAAAAGAAAATAAATGAATGTAAAGTAACCTATAATTCTTGTTTTAGGTTAAAGCATGGCAAAGTCAAAGAATCATACAAATCATAATCAAAGTAAGTACGTTGAACTATATACCTGCATATATATTAAAATTTTATTTTCATTATAGACCGTAAGGATCACCGCAATGGTATCAAGAAACCAAAACGTTTTAGACAAGAATCAACACTAGGAGTAAGTATTACGAATAACAATATAAACTAACCAATTAAAATATTGTTTAGGTATGTGCAAAATTCTTGAAGAATTTGAAATTTGCCAAGAAACATAATCTTAGTGCAAAACAACAATTAAAACGTGCCACTTATAAAAAGGCATTGCGAGAAGCAAAAGAAAAGAAAAATCCTATTATTAAACAACAAAAATAAACAATTATGTATAATGTGCATATATTAAAATAAAATGATTTTTTAACTATTTTATTTCTAACAAGTGATCAATTTAGTTTTAGAAAAGACAGTTTCTGATATGATCCAGCATTTATTAAATGTACTTGAATTTTTTATTTACAACATAATCCTGGTGATGGAAATTCAATATAATGTCGACTTGAACTATAAAAAGCTTCACTTAAAAGTGGTTTTTGTCGTATCATGTGCTACATATTTTCAATGAATTCTGCCGGCAAATGAATATTGTTTAACAAATGAAATTTTAATATCTAGATAGAATTTGACTTTTACATAGTAATTGTTTAATTAGCATTTTATAAGGCCAATGAAATGTCTTATTTATAGTCAGATGTATATGTTTGAACCAAACCTACGTTAATATACGGACAATAAATCTAGTGATTATTGTCTGGAATATTCGTAGTGGATTGGTTTGTGTTGACAAATGTATTTAAAAAATGTGGAAGCCAAAAAATAGCAAATATAAAGACAGAATAAATTAGTATATAATTCATATTCTTCCGTAAACTTGCCACTTGAGCCTTACTTGCCTGGCATCAAATTTTCGGAAATCAAAAGGTGGAATTCTATTGGTAGGGCAAAATTCTAGTGATGGATAGTGCTAATAACCATTAGTGGCCAATTTTTTTTTTTTTATTTGATTATAATCTGGTCATAAGTTGCAATAAATCAAATTTAAAAAGTTAATTGGATAATACGAAATAATTAGAAGTCAAAAATAATTAGTACTTAGTCGTGAAGCATAGTGTAGTCTAGATCTTCACCCACAAATAGTGTACCTATAATACTTAATATGTTTATTCATCCATTCTGTACACATTCTAACAAATGGAAAATGTAAAAATAATTTATTTTCAGAAAAACCACAATAGTGCAGAGAAAGCTTTGGTCAAATCTTTAAACTGAGTTACAAGTGCGTTAAGGGAACCTTAGGTCTAATTTGATCTTATATTTGTGTTATATAATTTGTTCTTAAAAATGGTTAAGGATATTTTATAAATGTAGGTAAAGGTTTACCAACAAAAAAATGTTTATTCATTGGTAGATATCTCTGCAAAATTCAAAATAATGTAAAGCAATATATAACAGTTAATAATCCTACATAAACATAAGCAAGTGGCCCTTTACAACAATATTATAGTTTCACATTAAACTGGAACAAGTAACATAAATACCCATGTTAGCTAGAGAAGTAAAATTTGAACCAATGCAACATGATGAATATGGTTCGAATCCTGTTGAAACAAGGTTTGTTAAAATAGTAATCAAAAAACATCACATTTGGTGTGCGATCCATAATGTGCTCCACCCAACCAGTAGGGTAGGGTGGGGTAGAGTGTAACAAGGGGCACAGTAAAATATTTCAAATTTCGCAGTTATGGGAGGTTCGACTGCCTGTCGCCTGTGCTGGCGACTATCACTTGTCAGTTGATATCGTGCATTAGACTAGGGCTGTTGTCTTGTATTTACAAGAAGGTTAACCTCATTTTTAGGTAAGTAAAGTAAACATTTTAACAATATTTCATTCGCTCCAAGCCTAAGTGGTGTTTCATTTTAGAATTTGTTCTTATACATAAGAAATTATGTAGTTTAGAGTATCAAATACCATATTACTCATGCTGTTATCACTTCTTGTTTTCTTTCAGAGCGGCTGTTAAGCTCTTTTGTTTACATGGGGTAGACTGAAACAAATTAAATGGGGCACACTGAAACATGCGTCGCTGTGCCTCAGCAGATCTAGCATATATAAGAAGAAACTATTTTTTAGTAAAATGTGCAATTATCTATATCAAATTCAACGTATAAGATATATAAGGCTGCAATGCGTGTTAGTTATGTATGAATGAGTAATCTGACTAACAGTTTGCATTTCTTTCATATTTAGAAAATCATGAGAACTCGAGTAAGATATAAGGAACAACCAATAACTTTTACCAACGAACAAATGGAGAGGATGTTAAATTAGTGTGTGAAAACAACTTCAAACTAAGGATAGCAGCAGAAGAGTGTAATGTTAATTATTGTTAGAGAATAGTTTTCGAAAGTGTCTGCAGAAGTTACTAAAATAAATAGAAGGTAAGTGTACGTGCGTGCCTTGTTGTATCTTTGTTTTACCGAATTTTGTGTAGGCGAATATACAAAGTGGCCACGAGAAACATTTACATTTTGGATGGGACTGTACTCAGAAGTGGAGAGTCATGGCGTGGTGGGGGGAGCGTTCATTCGCCTTCCGAAGAACGGCCATTTTTGTTTCTCAGTCACAATGGAGCAGTGGTCGGTAGAGCAACGCGTGAGCAGTCCCTAGCCGACCTACCATTATGAGTTGGGTTAAAAATTTTCGTACTACGGGCAACATAATGAAGAAAAAATCACGAATGGCGCGGACACCCGAGAACATTGAGAGAGTGAAAACAGCTGTGGTTACCAGTCCAGGACGTTCCGCTCGACGGCAGCCAGTTGCATTACGTATGGGACGTGAGACGGTTAGAAAAATTTTGAAAATGGATCTATTCATCCGTACAAGATTGTCTGTGTGCAGGAATTGAAAGAAACTGACTATCCCCAACGGTATGATTTTGCTGCACAAATGCAAGTTCTTATTTTCAATGAACCACGTTCTCTCATTTTCATGAGCAATGAAGCCCATTTTTACCTAAACGGGACTGTGAATCAACAAAACTGCAGGTACTGGGCACAGGAAAATCCGAGAGAGCTCCATGAAACACCGCTGCATTCACCCCGTGTAACCGTATGGTGTGCGATATCGAGAAATCATGTTATTGGTCCCTTCTTTTTTGAAGAGGGTGGAGTAGTGGTAACAGTTACCTCGAACAGGTACGCGGATATGATCAACACGTTTTTTCTCCTACAACTGCACAGGCTAAACTTGCAAGACGACATATGGTTTCAGCAAGATGGAGCAACTGCTCATACTGCGAGAATTTCAATGAACCTGCTGCGGAACGTATTTCCAGGTCACCCGATTTCAAGATTTGGAGATGTGCACTGGCCTCCTCGATCTCCGGACCTTCACATGTGTGATTTTTATTTGTGGGGACATTTGAAAGAGCAAGTTGATCGACATAAACCCCGTACTTTAGATGACTTGAAAGCGGCGATATGTACTGAGGTGGCGTTGATCACTGAGGATACACTGGAACGAGTGTGGTGGAGCTTACTGAACAGAATAGAAATTTGCCTCAGGGAAGCAGGACGTCACCTTCCTGACATCATTTTCTCTACGTAAAGTAAACGGCGTATACCCACAACTATGTAACTTAAGTTAAATAAATAGTATCTTTTTTTATTTCTAAAATGTAAATGTTTCTCGTGGTCACCTTGTATTAATTGTCTACAATGGCCGAAGACGTTTCTAGAAAACATATTACAAAATTTGATTGTATACGAACTTACAAATGTGGAAATTCCAAATGCGGACGGTATCTACAGAGTATGGCGTCCGGTGAAAAAAAATACCCTGAGAATAAGGCAAGTGCCGAGTGCAAGAAGTGGGAAAAGGATGCGACGCAAAGGCAATGTTTTTAATGTCTACTTCAATGCATGCAAATCAACTAGAATATTTGCTGACGTGTGAAAATGCGTGTGAAATGTGGAAAAAGTCAAATATTCATGAACAAACATCTGCTACAAGACAACTATTGTTGATGCAAAGGTTTCATAATTACAAAATGGCGTCAAACGACTCAATTTTGCAACACATTGCAAAAATGCAAAATATTGCTAGGCAACTCAAGGGACGTAGCCGAAACGGTTTCAGACGTAGCCACAATGGCGAAAATATTGGGAAGTCTTCCTCCTAAGTTCAATGCGTTGGCGACGATATGGGAGAGTGTTGCCTCCGCTAATCAAACAATTGAAAATCCGCAACAACGTTTAATAAAAGAAGAAAACAGCTGGAAATGGAGGACGAAGCGTCCAGTGGTTTAGCGGCGACAACCATCAATAAAAATAATGAATCCCACCAGAAAAGTAGAAGCATTGAATGTTTTTATTGTAAGAAGAAGGGACACATGAAACGAAATTGCCGCAAAAAGAAATACAATAAGCAAAAACAGGAAAGAGCAAAAGGAAATGAAGGACAACTAAGTACATCACTTACCTGTGCATTTGTTGTTACAGAAACCGGTCAAAATGTGAAAGAAAGTGCTGAAAATTAGTAGGTGGTGTCTGGGAAAAGGGCAGTATTGAAAATGTACTGTATGTTCCAAAATTGCGGAAAAATCTATTTTCGGTTAGTTTGTGTACTACAAGAAATTTCGAGGTCAACTTCAAAGAAAACTGGGTTAATATCCATTATAGTGAAAAAGTGGTTGCTCAAGGAATGAAGCAGGACAATGAAGTCCACAGAATGTTTTTCGTCACAGTGCATGTGAATCAAATGTTAGCAACTTACAAAAGTCGCACGAGAGGATGGGTCATGTAAGGAAGAAGACAATCCAAGAGATTGTGTCAAAAGGTTTGGTGCAAGGTGTTAGCATTTCTGGAACGGAAGAAATCCTGTGTGAAGCCTGTAAATATGGGAAGCCGCATGGACAACCATTTAAGACCAAATCGAGTTGGTAATTACATCCACAGCGATGTGTGTGGCCAGATGCCTGTGGACCCTGTAGGAGGTGCAATGTATTTTGTAACTTTCAAAGATGTTTCAGGTTTCCGACATGTGTATTTTCTCAAAAACCAGTGTGATGTAACAGAGTCCTTCAAAAGGTTTGACCAAACTACAAGCAACAAATTTGGGCGATCCATAAAGGTGTAACTAGCAGACCGTGGAACCGAGTGTAATAAAGAGATAACTGGATTCTTGGATCCCGAGGTATTAGTCACGAAGTGACTGCACCATATACACCACAAAAAAATGTTAAATCGGAGAGGGAAAATCGAGCTATTGTCGAGAGCGCAAGATTAAATTAACCAATTACAGGTTGTTTGATCCAGAGACCAACCGTATACAAGAGTCTCGTAACATTCGATGAGGAGAATACCAATTTATCAAAGGCCGAAGATGAATATTGTGAGCTGGAATTATCCAACCTGTGTGATGATGATGAAAACGACGTGCAAGAATTTATGCAACCTATCTACAAGGAGAATGAAACAGAAATCCTACTCAAGATGATATTCCAGTTTACGAGTTAAGGGATAGAGGTTCTATTCGAAGACCAATTGGATTCGATACTGAAGTCGATGGAGTCACATATGAAGAAGCCCTCAAAAGTTGTGAAGCAAACAAGTGGAGTGAAGCTATAAACGAGGAGCTGGAGGCGCATGCGAAGAATCAAACTTGGATAATAGTTACAAAAGAAAATAATCAATAAATAAAATACAACGATCTACCTCAGGAGAGGTAACACGGTTCAAAGCAAGTCTTTATGCAAAACGTTTTCAGCAGAAACCTAGTCTGGACTATTCCGAAACCCACTCCTCCGTGGTAAGGTATTATTCTCTGCGTGTACTGTTAGCAATGGTTGCTCAAGACGATCTAGAAATGATACAATTTGATATTAAAACTGCATTTTTATATGGTCTGTTAAGCGAGAAAGTGTACATGAATGTACCAAAAGGTGTACATGTGAATGGTGCTCAGTTTTTGTGCAGACTAAACAAATCTTTGCACGGCTTAAAACTAGCACCTCGGTGCTGGAATCAAACTTTATCGACATTTTTAAAAGTTTCAATTTTCTTGAATTTGACGCTGACAAGTGCATTTTTATCGGAACTGTAAAAGATTTACCTGTTATTCTAGCCTTATTTGTAGATGATGGACTATTGGTAACCAAAAGCAGAGAAACACTGGACTTGATAATAAAAATCATGAGCAATACTTTTGAAGTAAAAATGGTCAAGTCCAATGTTTTTTGTGAACTTCAAATCGAGAGAGACCGAAAAAACAAATCTGTCTTTTCTACATCAGAGCTCATATGCTAAAAGAATACTCACTCGATTTGGAATGTCGGAAGCTAGATCAATATGCATACCTGCTGACCCACATACGATTTTACAAAGTAGTAACAATGATAAGTGCTGACAGAATGTACCTTATCGAGAGGCTGTCGGATGTCTAATGTATTTAGCGACCGCCTCACGACCAGGTATCTCCTTTGCAGTAAATAACCACGATGATAATCATTGGGCAGCAGTTGCGGCTTGTACGCCACTAAAGAAGCCATCTGGCTCAGAAAATTGGTTGCTGATGTGAATCAATCCTGTACTGATGCGACTATTTTATTTGTTGACAATCAAAGTGCAATACGTTTGACTAAGAACCCAGAATTTCACAAACGTACAAAACACATAGATATAAGATATCACTTTATTCGACAGCAGTTGCAAAACTGTGTAGTTACTCTTAAGTATATAGCTAGCGAAATCCAAAATGCGGATATGTTAACAAAAGCTATTGCTTGAGACAAATTTAAGCAGCTGTGCCAAAACATGAATGTACAAAATACTCAAACAGCGGGAGTGTTAGGGAGTAGTTTTTGTGTTCTGTATGGTATTGGAGACATAGCAAGCAGTACAGTATGGTTATGACGTACGTATGTCTACCAGACTGGATTCAAATTCATATTTCATGTTAACCCTTTCAATATATAAGGAAGGATAAAGTTTAGTTTACCGCAGACTGCTTCCCCAATAACGCCAACAATTATATTACATTATATCGGTAAGTTCGGCAAATGGAAAGTGATAATAAATTAATTTTATTGCATAACTTACCTTTTGCAGATATGTAAAAAAGCCAAAGCTGCAGAGAATACAGCGGAGCAAATTCGCTTCATCCCAAAATATCAGTCTCGTTTGGTATTTACAAAAATTCAGTAAAAGGCATGGCTTAATTATTTAATAACCTGTTCCAAAATGTGCTACGGAAAGTCAACTCATGATACTCGGGAATTGGCCTATGAAATGGCAACTCTCAATGACATTGATGTACCTCCGCATTGCCACAGAAATTCAGCAGCAGGTCTTGATAGGATTCTTAAAAAGAAACCCGACTTTGTCTATAAGACAACCTGAAAGATGTTCTTTATCACGCTGCAAATCATTCAATACCCACACTGTGAGGACATTTTACGACAATCTTGAGACAGCGCTCGGAAAATTTTTCAGATGGTTCCAGAATATGGAATCTTGACGAGACTGCTACTTCTACTGTGGTAAACAAGTCTGTTAAAAATTATCGCAGAAAATGGGTGTAAAGGAGTGGCTACTATATCAGCTGGAGAAAAAGGTGCTCTGGTAACAACTTGCTGTTTCGTGAGTGCCACGAGAAACACCATACCACCCGCTTTATTTTCTCCTCGAGTAAAATTTCGGATCGAATGTTTATAGCAACGAAAAGCCGCTGGATGATGGAGAAATTTTTCCTCAAGTCATCAACCATTTCATCAAGCACACCTTCACATCAAAGGAAAATCAGACATTACTGGTAATAGATAATCACCAGATCCATATATCTATTGAAGTCATCAACTTGGCTAGAGATAATGGTATAACAATTGTAACTTTACCGCCACAATGCAGAGGAAAATTACAACCATTAGATGTATCCTGCTACGCTCCCTTCAAAACTTGTTACGCTTCTGCTGTGGATTTGTGGCAGAAACTGAATCCCGGAAAGGTTCTTTTCATATACAATATGATGGTTGCGTGAATGTAGCCCATCAGAAGGTCATGATTACGGCGACAATCATCAATGGTTTCAGAAAGACCGGAATATACCCTTTTGATCGCAGTTTATCTACCGAAGCAGATTTTTAGGGAGCTTCGTAACTGATAGAGCCGATACAGAGGGAAGCGAACCTGAAACAGTTCTAGCGTCAGCATCAGCCGATCAGTCAACATCGTTAATAATTCAGTCAACCCGGACCTCTGCTGAAAAATCACCAATGATTCAACAGAATTCATCTCTAGATATATCAAACAGTGGAAACTATTCAGAAATGAGAGTTACTGAAAACAAATATTTCAAAACTCCGGCAATATTCAAAGGTTATCCAAAATCTGTCCCAAGAAAAAACTCAATTAGAAAAAGAAAACCTGGAAGGAGCATGATAGCGACAGGCACGCCCGAAAAGAAGCTAATTGAAGAAACTGCTCTTCAAGTGGCTGCCAAGAAACCTAAAAATTTTTGAAAACAGCTGGCAACTAGAAACATATTTTTCAAACCTGCTTCTGACCATGAAGAGTCCGAAGATGACAACAATGGACTGACACTTCATCGGAGCATGTTTCATGGATATCTGATTCAGATCATGAAGAATCTGTAGAAGAATTAAATACACCAATTGATTCTGTTGAAATAAATCAATTTGTATTCGTCGAGTTTCTCGACAAAGGTGTATTAAAAATTATTATTAATTTTATTAAATACATAAATAAAAAGTTTACCTCGAGTAGGATTTGAACCTACGACTTATAATAACCTAAAAAGTGTATTAGTTTTGTGTGATTCCTCGTTATTTAAGCAGCTTCTAATCTTAGCACTTTATTAATAACCTCATCCTTACAAAGGCGTTGTTAATCTGCCCTGCAGTGTCGCCATGTCCAACACATCTCCCCTTTTTACAATAAACAAAACAAACGTATACAAGCATATGAAATACCATGTTTAATACTATTCAGCATATTTTATGGGTTTCTTAACAATACGACCTAATCTAGTTTTATAAGGAGCAGTAGGTAAAACATTATGATTACTACTACTACCAAGCTACGATTTATATCAGAATTTCTTTCAATCATCGTTTCATTTTTAACATTATTCAATACATCAGTTGACTCACTTTTAAGGAGCTGGGTTCATTATCATTATGCAAATGTAAATTTTTATAATTTGCAGTTCCGCTTACATTTGGAGACTGACGAATAAACGAAGAGTTTCTTCTCAAAACATTGCCATAATTGTGTCGAACTAAGTATGAACGAGGAGTCGTAGATTTACATATTATCTCCCCTGGCACCGCCTAAACGGACCTTTGCATGCTGATCATAGTATTTTTTTGAATTTTCACGTTTGTTATCAAGTTTATTAAAATCAAAATCGGGTTTTCTATTTAAAATATTATTTGTAACTGGTAAAGTTGAACGAAGCATGCGATTATTCAATAATTCTGAAGGAGACATGCCAAATGCTGCCAGCGTTGTATTTCTGTATTCTAATAATGCTTTAAAAATATCGGTTTCATGAATTATGCGTTGTCTCATATGTTCTGCAGTAGTCGGAGCAGTTTGGTATACAACGTTTTTTATGTGTCCCCATAAGAAAAATCTATTTTTGTTAAGTCTGGCGATCTTGATGACCAAAAACGGGTCCGCCGCGGCCTATCTATCCACTTTCAAATTCTTGATTCAAGTACTCTCTGACATCTGCAGCAAAGTGCGCTGGAGCACCGTCATGCTGTAGTCACATATTGTTCCTTAAAAATAGAAGAATATCTTGTAAAAGTTGGGACAAGTCAGTTTACAAAAAATGTAAATATTCCACACAATTAAAATGTCCGTTAAAGAAATGTGGCCCACTTATTAAATAATCCAGTTAAATTATAAATGACAAATAGTGGTAATTAAATAAAACATATGACTAAATGTGTTTACAATATTTAACATGCAAAAAGAAGTTCACAATGTATAAATTATATTTAAAATTATAATAATTATAATGATAAAGATGTTATCAACCTAGAAAGAAACCAAAGACTTCTAAATTATAGAAAACAAAGTCCCTGAAGGGAGCGCTTTGATGTCGCCCTTGTCTGAAAGGTATATTTGGGTTAAAAAGTATCAAGGTGGTAAATTTAAATCTGACGTGTTGGTGATATTTGCATTAACTAGGATTTAATTGACTATATTCGTTAATTTTCTCACATTTGGGGTAATTACATGAAATACAAAACTCAAGTCTCCTCAAAAAACAATTTTTCTTAAGGTCTCGCTTAGATTGAAATAATTGTAGCGTGAATTTAGGAAAAATTACTTTTTGTGGAGACTTTTGAGTTTCTTCTATTTCACGAACTAGGATTTTATTAAGTTCAAAATATTAAATAATTCGAACAGTAGGGTCAGTTGAATACTCAGTATTCAAATTATTATTAACGGAAATAATTATAAACCACTTAGCTCATTTAATTTTATGAAAAGTATTGATAGATTTACAAATAAACATTGAAATTAAATTGTTTAAAAGTTATTAATTAGAGATAGAAAGCTAACAAAAATTAAAAACAGGTGAATAACTATAAAACTGCTTAGCTCATAATTAATTATGGAAAATGTAACATCGAAATTAAGTTATTTAAAAAAGTTATTAATAAAATATACTTAGAAATTGTATGCAAACCTAACAAAAATTAATAACCAGCAAATAATTAGCAAACTGCTTAGCTCATAATTCACAACATTCAAGGTAATTTACAAATAAACATCGAAACTAAGTTATTTAAAAGTTATTAATAAAATATACTTAGGAATTTTATGAAAGCTAACAAAAATTAATAACAGGCAAGTTCATAATTAATTTTATGAAAAGGATTAAATTGAACCTCCTTCCTCTTCATCTTCGTCATCACTACTTGTTTCCTCGTCATCGGAAGAACCTGTGTTTACGTTGAAAGGAAACATTCTACTGCTTGATCCAGCAATGCATCACGTTCCCACATTTCTTGTGCTACATTGTCAACGTGAGCACAATTCTTTTGACAGTCTGATACACTGATATCGGCAAAAGCGTTTCGAACTAAATTTTCAATCTCACTACCACGTTGACCAACATTGTTCATCGCAACCTTGTGTTTCGCTAAACTCCAAATTAATTCTATCGGATTAAGCTCACAATGATACGGTGGCAAGCGAAGTACACTGTGGACGTGCTACTTTAATAAGTCATCAACAAAGAAAGTTTTGTTGTAATTACATTTCTTCACTAATTCCACCAATTCTGCTTTTCGCATGTTGTGGAAACCCCATTATTTTCCAGCCACTCACGATTAGTTGCCTTCCAGGCAGATTGCGTTGGTGGTTTATTAATTTGAACGCTGTGGTAAGCAGCATTGTCCATGATGACAATACCATTCGGTGGTAGATTTGGAATTAGTTATTTTTGTAACCAAGTCAATGAAGTTCTTATGGTTCATGTCCTGATGGTATTCTGCTGACTTGCTATTTGACTTAAAGATCAACAATCCATTATTTACAAATCCATACAAACCACCAGCATGAACTATAATGTGATTTTGACCTGCTCAACTAGTTTGATAAACTCCTGCTTCTTCTTCTGATTGCCAACATTTGCTGACTCCATAGGATGGATGAATGAAAGTTTCATCTAAATAAGTAACTGGTTTCTTGTTATCCCCTAAAGAATTATTCCCCCGTAATTTCCGCAGGTAACGAGAGCGCCATGCAACAATATCATTTCTTTCCATTCAGAATTTTTTCGTATTATGACATTTCTTAAATTTAAAGCCGATCTTATGGAGATAGTTGCAAAGCGTTTCGCGTCCACGTATAACAGTTAAAAAAATTGTTAAAAACATGGCTTTTCTTTAAAATATAAAATGATTGATTAATTTTGCGAGAATTTAAAGTAATTGTTTAAAGGCAGAGTCAAAAAGAGCGCTATGTTCGCTATATTGACTAAAAATTTATCACAACTGTTGTGTTATGACCTTTAATGATGAATAATAGTTAGTCTAAAATTGATTGCACTCAATAGAAAATATTCTTTAAATTTTTATTTATTTTTTCTTAATTGTTGTGTCAAATGTTGAAATTCGTCTACAAATTTGTGCATAATACTTATGGCTATCGGTGTGGCCACATGGTGTAGCACAGATAGTGGGCATAACATAAGCAGCGAACGTAGCATACATAGCTAGCGCTCGGTTTGGCCGAGCTTAAAACTGAGGGGCCATTAAGAGTGAAGCAAAGGGAAGTTAAGCGAAACTAACTTGAGATAAACTAAACTAAGTGAAACAAAGCTACCCCGGCGATTAAACACGAGATGTGCAGTTGATTTGTAAAAGTACAAGAAAGGCGTAGGTAATATTCTTCTCGTTTGTTAATATCCACACTCTTTGCATTCATTTTAGTTTGTCAAACTATAACATACGACTGAACTTACTCCAGCAAAGAATTCGCTCGAATCAGAACAGAGTTAAACCGAGCATAGATGAATATTGTTTTTAAGCCTCGATAGATTAATATTGCCTGGCTTTTACATTTACGAGTACTCGGATTTACTAGGATCCAGAGTTCTTCTCTCGAGAATTCAGTTTCTGTCATATTTCAATATAATAAAACACATATGTAAATGACGCTTTAGCGTCATTTGCCGTGATGCATACGTTTATAATAAAGCTAATTTTTACAAAACCTAGCACCCAGTGGCTGGCCCCTCACTTTTAATCTTCAATTATAATTTAATTTTCTCCGCTTTGATTAATTTGAACATCAAAATAAGTTATTTTGTCTAAAACATACCAGAATAGCCAATTTTCTCTTCCATCTTATTGACCAAAATGTTTAACGTGGGAACTTTGTTATCGACGGTGTAAGTTTCATGTACTGCTCTCTTCAATATTCCCAAGTCGCAATCATCTAACACGATTTTTTTAGAACGGCCACTTCTTCTTTTTTTCGATGCACTTAACTTCATTTCTAATAATAATTATCGTTATTTACAGATTTAGTTACCTGATTTTTTTTATAAAAGTAGCCGATTTCCCTGTTGCGGCAGCTGCTAATTCCGTTGCCTTTTTCAAGGGAAAAACGTTTCTAATAATATTTCTGGCCTCGGAATTTAGTGATTTTGTGCACGATTGTACATCTAAGAATTCTAACGTGTGATTGGGCAAATTGAATTCGCGCCACTTTGATGATATTTAGTTCGCATATTTTCCGGGGATTTTGTGTTTCTGGAAGAGCTATATAAATATTGCTTAGTTTACTTATGTCTGATTTAAAACACACTTTTTAGAAATGGTCGAAATAAATTTTAACACTAACTGTTTAAATAAAAAATCAGACATAAATAAACTAAGCAATAGTTATAATTACATTTTAACTTTTGAATATTAATATTATCCCTTCTATAATTTATGTCTTTGGTTACTTTAAAAAAAATTTTAAATTATTATGTTCATATTCTTTCTTTCTTTATCATTATAATTATTATTATAATTTTAAAATTTATACATTGTGATCTTCTTTTTACATCTTAAATATTGTAAACACATTTAGTCATACATGTCATATGTTTTATTTAATTACCACTATTTGTCATTTCAATTATTTAAAAAATTTGTAAAGTTTTGTATTACTGTACGCATTCATTTAATTCTCACTGATAGTAAGTAGTTAATCATTCATTTATTAACATATTAATTTCAATAATGTTTTACAGATTGTCTTGAAAAAGGAAATAAAATTTTCTGAAAGCTAGACACAAATCAAGAGAGTTTTCTTTTTTGAGCCTTAATTAATTAATTGACTGCTTTACCATTAACAAACCTTTGTTTGTTTAAATATTTATTAATATATATATATATATATATATATATATATATATATATATATATATATATATATATATATATATATATATATATATATATTTAAAAGCGACTAAATGCTTCCATTGCCAAGAAGTAAATATAACAACCCTATATATAACAATCATACAGTAGTAGATAACATTTCCCCCTTACTTCTCCGACAAGCTTTGGCAGCATTTCATTTGCATTGAAGTAAATATGTGGTGTTTTTCTATCTGTGTAACTTTGAGACTAACCACATTCTGACCGAGTTAGTTGTTCACTTTCAACTTTTCATACTAAACTGTGTATTTTGAAAGTATATTCGTATTGCTCATTTTCAATCCTACATACATTATTAAAGGATTATAAATAAAATTAGATATTTGAAATTTGCCAACAAACATATCTTAGCATGAAGTAACAACCAAAATGAGTACATTATAAAGTCATTGTTAGAAGAGAAAAAATTCCTATCTTTAAGCAACAAAAACAGATCATTATGTATAATGTATATATATATTAAAATAAAACGACTTTAAATTTTCTAGTTTTAGCGAGAATAACATTTAATTTGATTTTTGAAAAGATAGTTTTTGTTGAGATCCTAATTTCTTAAATTTTCGAGCAGTAGCACTTATACTGGGTTTTAATTTCTTAGGAGTAAGAGATGATCGTGGTGATGGAAAATCTTCATCTTTGCTATGCCCACCCAAACCATCGTAAGTTGCCGCTAAAGGTCGTTTTAATGTTTCTATCCGTAAGGACGGTTTTTGAAATATTGACGAATTCTGTAATCAAAATAAAAAGAATGTAATGCTTCACAAACCTAATCTTAATGTTAACTTCTTTTCTTTACATACAAATGGTTTAATTACATTCATTTCACTAATTAAAATGCTTAGCTTTTTAAATGGTGTATTATATTTTAGATAAATCTATACGTTTCGATAACAATTACAGTTATCGTCCTCAGTAGTGATAATATCTTTAAGAATTGCTTAAGATGTTAGAACAAATTTATGAAATATGAAAAGAGGAAAATGCAAACATAAACTACTATTAATATAACAGTTTGATAAAAGTTAAAAGCCAAGTATACAATCTAATTTTAGTAAAAATCTATCCTGAACAAGCATTTGTAGTCTACCAACAAGGTTCCAGATCGGGACGATCCACGGTTGATGCAATACATATTATGCAGCAGATCCTAGAAAAGTGAGAGAACATAAGATAAGCCTATACCTGCTATCTATACATTTTGAATGCACCTTTGACTCAGTAAACAAAGGGAAAATGATAGACAGACTGACGAAACTAGCGAAACCAAAAAAACCTATGATTAATAAAAATGACAATCGAAAGTACAAAAGTTGAGGTAGAAATAAAAGGAATACCAACAAGGGAGTTTAAAATCAACAAACAAATGAAGCAAGTAGACACTCTATCAGTCACATTATTCAACTTGGTAATAGATTCGATTATAAGAGAATCGAATCCAAAAGGCACAATAATCAGAGAAGAGTGCGAACTATTAGCATATGCAAAAAAAAATTAAATAACAAAAACAACGAAAAAAAAATTTACAATACACTAATTAGAGCGGTTGTGACAAATAAAGCAGAAGCAGTCACCTTCACAAAGAGAGAAGAACTACGGAGATTTGAAAGGTAAATACTAAGTCTAATATTAGGGCCAGTCAAAGAATCAAATGGTTTGGATACATTATGAGAAGTTAAAAAGGAAAATATGTTGAAGAAGTTTTCGAAATGGAAACTGCACAGAACAGGAGAACGAAGTAGACCCAGGATAAGATGGTGGGACAAGATTATGGCAGACTTAAGAACCATGGGTATACACGACTGGGTATGATAATTTAAAGACAGGAAGAAATGGAAGAAAATAGTAAACGAAGACAAGGCAAATCAAAAATTGTGAAGACAATTCAAGAATACAGGAATAATAATAATTTATTTCCAACAGCAGGACGCCTATTACAGGAAACAAAAAAAAACAGTTAATTTAAACTTCATAATAATTAAAAAGTATAACTTATTTACTAAAATTCAATTCAAGTGCAACTGAACAGCTTTCTAGTGTAACATACATTCTCTAACAGGATGTATAAATTAAGATAGGTTAGAAAACAATATCTGTACAAAACTAAATTTTATAATTATGGAACTACAAACACATTTTCGAGCGCAACTGATATTCAAACTCTTTAGTTGATGTAAATACATCAACAGCTTCACAAACACGATTGAATACTATAAATATTTTGTTTAGTGGAGAGCTAAAATTATAATAAAAACACATGTTTTATCTGAAGTTTGTTCTAGGTAACATAGAAATGGTGCATACATCATCTATCTTGTTATTAACTAATTTGTACAAATATTTGATCATATACAAAATGTGTCTATCACTACTACTAGTGTAATTCAATTCATAAAGTAGAGTTTTATAACTAAACCCCGCTTCAGGATACAACCCATATTTGCGATAGTACAAAAACCGTAACAAACGCTTCTGCACCTTTTCGAGAAGATTTTTGTAAGTGATATAGTCAGAAGAGCAAACTAAACAAACATAATTTAATTTACTGGTAACAAGTGCCTCATACAGTGTGTGAATAGGTGCAGTTAAACTAAATAATTTACTATTGCGAATTATAAAACCTAACATACTACTACACTCAGACATTGTTTTCAAAATGTGAATTAAAATTCAACTTGGTATTAAAAGTAATACCAAGATCTCTGATTTCCTCCTTTCTTAATAATTTGTTTCCTTCTATATTATAATCAAAATAAATAGTTTGAACTTTTCTGGAAAATGTCATAGAATAGCATTTTTAATATTAAAACATAGACCATTTGTGATACACCAATCATGTAATGCATTAAGATCACGCATGATATATTAGTGCTTATTATTTTAAACAATTTTAAGTTATCAGTGTATAGAAGACACTGGTTTGACAATACATCACACACAGAATTAAAGAACACTAAAAACAGTAGTGAACCCAGGTTAGACCCTTGAGGAACACCACTCGTTGCAGTATATTCCGTAGATTGAACACCTAGATGTTCCACAACTTGCTTGCGTTCTCAAAGATAGGAGACAATAACGTTCACAATATTGTTACTAATTCCTGAAGTTGCTAAAGTTTCTAATAACTTTTTATGTGGTATAAGATCAAACGCTTTTGTTAAGTCTGTGAATATAATATCCACTTGCGTCCATTTCTTCTGAGATAAATTGTGTAAAATTGCACAAATTAGTTGTAGTTGATCCTTGAGAGACAAAGCCATGCAGACGCAAAGATATATTTTTACTAACAACACTGGATATTTGTTCTTAAAGAATAGATTCAAAGACTTTTGAGGCACAGCTTAGAATTGCAATAGGCCTGTAATTTACCACATCACTTTCATCGCCTGATTTAAACACTGGAACTAGTTTAACAAGCTTCAATGTTACAGGAAAGTGTCGTGTTTTGAGGATAAGATTATAAACGTAGCTCAATCGTTTACACTCAGGTGTCTTTGAAGAAAAACTGAGGTATTAAATCTAAACCTGTGGTTTGTTTATTTTTCAGTTTACGAAGGGACTTGCACACACCCTCCTCCGTAAGGTAAAAATCGCCTAGATGTGTAAAATGTTGCAAATTATTCAATTCATTACGTTCCTGTATTCCGTAAACAGCGAAGCAAAAGCATTTACTATATCAATTGCTTTTTCTAAACATTCCCCATTTAGATTCATTATACCTGGTATCCTGGTTGAATTCTTCAGAGAATTTATATAGCTCCAAAATTGCTTCGGATCTTGCTTAATCAAGGTTTCCGCCTTCCTTACAAATTTGCGTTTTGCTGTATTAATTTTTTGTTATACTTCAGATCTAATATTATTATATTGCTGTTTAATCATTCCCATTTTGAATTGGAGGTAACGTTTTCTAATTTGATTTTTTCTTTTTAGTAACATTATGTTCGGTGTAAACCATTTAGGGTAATTATTCTGACGACATCTTGTAACAGGTACACATTCATCAATTAGTATCTACTTTTCACAGGGAATCGAAATGTGAAAAAATATATAGGGTATTTCATTTGAAAAATTGAGAAAAATTACATTTCGCGTAAGTTAATTATTCTGTATAGTTTTACGTTTTCGAAAAATTTCTCAGTTTGCTAGTAGACTATTATTAATAGTTAGTGGTATAAACCGATTTACAAAATCGTGGTGACAACGCTCGAATCGTGGTTCCAAAGTTAACTCTATTTTGGTACTAAAGTGACAATATCTGCAGAACAGTTAGTGATACAGATACAAGTTTTTATACTTTTATTCTAAATGTAACAGTGAATCCAAAAAAGCAAAAATATACAGGGTGTTCCATAAAAAAAACACATGTTTGGGTTGGCACACTTTTCTCAATTTTGTATAGTATTTCGAACTGCTATTAATACTCCTCCACAGCTTCCATCATTTCTGTCTTTACGGTAAATGTTGTAGTTTGCGGTAAATAATTCGCTATTATACATTTCTTCTTTTAACCAAATCTCTGTTAAAACATATATGTCAAGCTGTCAAATTGGTCTGTTTTTGTATGAAGTCCTCGAACATTTTGGTAGTAAACTGAAAGATTAGGTTGTGTGGAACTGTTCTGTTGGAAATCAATTAGTTTTCCGATTTGCGCGTTGTAATTTTGGGTTGGTCATTTATAAATGATATTTGTAAATTAGTTTCACTAGCTGCTGCACGACGATTTAATTCTGTAATCATCGATTTAAATCTCTCTGCATAAAAGTTTGGTCTCCTTTAATCTTAATGTTTCCAAGAGCTGATTTATTTAATTTAAGGATTAAAAATATACATCGTCTTTATTTTCAAGCATAATTTTAATTGGCCTGCACTTTTCACTTTGTTTATCAAGTCAAAAGAAACCTTTAATAATTGGTTGTGAATTGAGAGTAGAAAAAATATCTTTACTTTTTGTACAATCAAGAGATTTTCTTTCACTAGGTAACGGTGAATTACATTCCTCGATATTGAAGAGAACAAGATTAGATTATGTTTAAAAAGATCCACCTTAACCCATATCATCCCACACTACTGAATAATAAAATAAAGGGTTTAAATTGTGTTATTCATTAATCAATTTTATTAGTACAACAAACTTTTAGAGGATGGTGCGTAAACGCTACACTGGTAAAATATGAGTAACGACATTTTATTTTAATTATCCACATTTCTAATTAATTGCATATATAATATATGTATTTTTAACCAAACATAAAAGATTTTTGTTGCAAAATAAACAGTATTAAAAGTTCGAAAATGACACTGCAACGGGCGCAATACCCTTGGATATTACTTTTGTTGGTTTAACACGTTCCAAAGAATGATTTGTTCTTTGAAACTATTTTATAATTTCAACATTATTGAATAAAATTTGATATTATTATTGTGAAACTTAAAATGATTATTTTTTCTGAATTTATAATTTATATAATTTTACTTCACTTGCTATGTAATTTCAGTTTGTGTAAATGAATTTTAAGATTTACGTTTGCGAATTCCTTTCTTAATTGCTTGCGTTCCTTTGACCGGTGAAGAGGCCTCAAATAGGTTATAGACTGCTCTTCCGATGATGTCACTTTGCCGGCACTCTGGAACCGTTCTCCTTTGTTGTTCTTATCTTTTCTTACACCTTTGTTATAGCTGAATACGTTTCTAATTTTCTTTCCACAATTTAATGATATTTGTAAATTATTGCTCGAAATATTTACACTATACAGTTTTTACTTAATTGTTCTGTTTTAATTATAAACGGCGTGCGCAACAAACTGCAAGCGAGCTACGAAAGACCATTCGTTTAATCGTAAATATCTTAGGTTTATTATATTTTCTATATCGAGCTATTAACTGGGTCGATTGTCTTATTGTACATTTATCACTCGCTATCAAAACGTCAACTTGGAACACCGCACTTAAAACGCTATTGTAAATTATTACGCAATCTTTTTATTATCGTTCACTTGACAACATTTACACTTTTAATTCTTTTTAGCTTTTCCTCGTATTAATAAGGAAATTATCACTTTTGGTTACTTTCAATTCAACCAACTCTGATCGCTTACTTAATCCGACTCTTTTTGATCGCTTACTTAACGCGACTCTTTTAAAAACTGCACATCATTATTATGACAGCGTCATTCCTTTCTCCTACAACGCATTTATGCACTTGCAGATGCCGCATATTTATATGGATACCTTATTGAAATAAACTCAAGCTTTTCATCTTAATATTAATTACATTCAAATACAAATAAACAACAACCATTTCTTTATCCAGAAAAATAATATATAAGTATCTAATCTCGTATAATTTAGCGCGAACTTTTGATTTTTTTTAAAGCTTCCGTTACAACACGTTTCACTATGGTACAAAAACAAGCCATTGGTAAAATAGATATGGAAAATTCCTTATTTTTGATTGTATAAGTTAAAACATTGCACTTGTTACACCATGAATTGTGTGATTTCCACAGACTTTACACATTCGAGCTTTCTCTGCTTGTGTCACTACTATACGGCCGACTGTATCGCAATGCACTTCGTCAATATCGGTGGGTTGTTGATGTTTTGTGGTTTTCAGTGCACTTTTCAACATTTGGGACACTTTAATTTCATTGACAATATTGTATAGCTTCCAAGCATTTACTACTGTGCTGTCGGCAGAGTTACAAAATATTGGCCACTCCCATTTTTTGGCTAACACTCTACACTTGCAATTGACAATGCCATTGTCGTGAAGGTCCACTCCAGTCATATATTTATTGAATTTAGAGATAACATTCGATTGTGGAATTCTAATTTCTTTCTTTTCCTTTCTAATGGAGCGTTTCATTGTAATCAAGGGCTGTACATTCAATGTATCACTGCACACTGTTACTACAGAATTGTCATTCCACCTTGCAAGTGAAATCTTTGAAACATCTTCAAAAGCGCCATCGTAAAACACTCTCTGCTTTTTGGACACACTTTTTACGCTTTCTAAAGTGCAACTGCTTGTCTTATTTTCATGAATGGTTTCAGTAGCAAAAAATCCTTTACGCTCTAGCTCAACAAACAGTTTATAAAACGAAAAATAGTTATTGAAGAATATTCGATGCTGGGCTGGATTTTTTATTACTTCAAGGCCACTACACACAAATATATATATATATATATATATATATATATATATATATATATATATATATATATATATATATACAGGGTCCGCCTTTGAGAGCTGATCCTATGAGTATCTGCTAAACCAAACTTACTATAATTTTGAAAACTTGGTGACAGGGTAATGATGTTAGGGCTAACTCATCTAAAATATTTTCACGTTCGTACCACTTCCGGTTATACCGGAAGTCGGTACTTAGTCGCTTATTTTAAATGGAACACCCCGTATATTAATACATTTTTGGATTCTATGTCGAATTTTAAGGTAAGTTTGTTAAATAAACTAGATACGAAATTTCAGTCGTTTTAAAAAAAAGATTTTTCTAAAAAAATGGACAGATGTGGTCTTAGTAATAACTCGTTAATTGTTCTGTTCCTGTCAAACAATTTGAATAAAACTTTGAGGTGTTGTAGGCAAAGGTTTATTGCAACAGTCAACATTTGTATTTTTCATAAAAATAAAATTATGAATGTCTAAACTTGACTGTCAAAAAATGTTACTCAAAAAAATCAAATCAAAGGGAAACCACTATTTTTTATTACTCAGATCGATTTAACGTCAAAAATTAAGGTAAGTTTGTTTAAAACTTTATTTGCCTAAACGTAACAGTTTCATACTTATTATCAAAAAAGTCCCAATCTTAAAATTTGTGATAAAAATGAGCTACATACTTAAATCTAGTATTCCTTGTTCGTGGTCACCATGGAAACGAAATAATTGAGAACTGAAATAAAGAAAAATATTTGAAAAAGTTACTGCAAAAAAATTATAAAAATTGATAATTTTGTGATTCAAAAGTCATTTTTGCCAAATAGAAATTTTCTAAGTCATTTTTTTCAAATTCGATATACAACATAAGTGTAAAAATTTAATACTTTGAGTAAATCGAAAAAAAAACTACTTTTTACTGCGGAGGTAATACATAGGGGAGATGTGGGTACGGTGCTCCAGAGGGTACAATGCACCACCGCCATTATCTTTAAAAGTGTTTTGAACTTGGCGCCAATTTATTGTGTATTGGTACCCCTGATGACACCATACTGAAATCTGTCGTTTGATGGAGCCTCTGGTTGTTTGTTCTAGAGGTATTAATATTACTACATTTTCGCGGGTGAAAACTAAATATTTCGCGAGTGTTACTTTGTGTTTCCTACAGCGTAAGTAATACATTTTTCTAATTTAATCAAGTTCATTATAATCTTTAATTTGTTTTAAAGGATATGTGATGGTTTTTTAGAGGGAATATAATCAAGAAGTGGTTTTTTCTTTCTTGTTTGTTTAACTACAACACTGGGGAAACAATGCACCATGGTGCACTGTACCCTTCATGCTTATTTGTCAGTGTAAAGGTTAAAAATGGTTTTTGGTTGCAGAATATGCCGCGAAAAAGGAAAGGAGAAGAAGGTCTGAAAGGGAACTTCGATTCCACGGTCATGAAAAAGGTCATTGATCATTACAAAGAGACCAAAAAAATAAGGAAAACTGCTGAAAAGTTTGGACTCTGCCATACAACACTTCTAAGGTACATAAAGAAGAATGAGGGCAGGGAAGCAGATATTCTTCAACCTAATTATGCTGTGAACAGAGTGTTTAGTGATGATTTAGAAAAGCAGCTGAAAGAATACATTGTCACCGCCAGTAAAATGCATTTTGGCCTTACAAAATTGCAGGCCAAAGAGTTGGCTTACGAACTTGCGGTGGCTAATAATTGTAAATTCCCTAAATCATGGTCCGAGAAAAAAATGGCCGGCGAGGATTGGCTGAAGAGTTTTCGTAAGAGGTGTCCTGATCTTAGTATTAGGAAACCTGAAGCAACAAGTCTTGCTAGAGCTACGGCATTTAACAAAACGACAGTAAACGAATTCTTTGACAATATTGAAAAAATATATATAAAGACCAGCGTTACGTCGGCTCAGGTTTATAACCTGGACGAAACCGGGTTAACTACAGTGCACGTACTAACAAACGTTTTGGCCAAAATCGGGGAAAAGCAAGTCGGGCAAGTCACATCAGGTGAACGAGGGATCCTCATCACTGCATGCTGCTTCATCAGCGCTGCCGGAAATACAGTTCCGCCCTTTCTGATATTCCCACGAGTTAACTTTAAGGCTCATATGTTAAATGGTGCTCCACCAGGATCGGCAGGCTCTGCATGTAAATCTGGATGGATGAACAAAGAAATATTTCTTCAAGTTATGAAGCACTTTGTGGATCATGTCCGCCCGACCCCCCAGTACCCCGCCGTACTTATATATGACAATCACGAAAGCCATGTGCAGGTGGGACTGATTCAGTTGGCCCGAGCGAATAGCATTCACATTGTGACGAATCCTCCTCACACATCTTCGAAGCTTCAACCTCTGGATGTAGCTGTTTACAAATCGTTAAAAAACGTTTATAACGCTGAGTGCAACAGTTTCATGTTGTCTAACCCCAGTCGCACCATTTCGATATATGACGTTGCTAGCCTTTTCGGAAAAACGTACGCTAAAGCTTTCAATATGAACAATATTGTAAGTGGCTTCAAAGCGACTGGGATCTGGCCTTTTGACAGGAACATATTTAATGAGGTTGATTTCTTATGTAGCTACGTGACAGACCGTCCTCCTCCTAGCCTTCCATCAGTTGGTCAAGATGATAGGGTGCCTGTAACTCCCGCAACTACCCGAGTTGCTTCATTTGCTGCAGCTAGTACCTCTACTTCAGCTCAAGGTGTTAGTCCAATGGAAGTTCGGCCCTTCCCCAAGGCTCAAGCGCGTAAACCCAAGAGTGGTGGAAGAAAAAGGGGCAAAACAACCATATTAACTGCAACTCCTGCAAAGGTGGACGAAGGGGAAAAAGATGGCCAAGTATTAAGGACACCCGTGAAGCGGAAGCTTTTTGAGGACAGCACCAATGAACCTTCTGGCTCAGAAACCGAAATTGAAGGCTCGTATCATTCCGAATCAGAAGATAGTGGTGGTGATTTCATTGAGAATTTAAATGAAGAAGATGATAGTGACGATGATGTAGTCAACATTGAGGACCTAATTGAAGGATTGTTCGTCTTAGTGAAGGAGGGAATCGGCAAAGGGCGTTTTTGTGTGTTTTCAGTCGGAGAAATCACCAAAGTCACAGAAAAATTCGTGACGGTCCAGTACATGCAACCATAAAAATGTGCTTTTGTGAAGACAGATCAGTCGTACGAATGGGATAAGAAGCAAATTGAAAAAATCCTAACATCTCCAAAAACGGGTACAACGAAACGAAGTTCTTCACTCTTTTATTTTTCATTCAATTTTAGTAAATTCGGTCTTAAAGTGTAATTATAAATTTTCAATTATTAAAGTATTTCTTACCTTTCTACATTCTTTTTATTTAAATCCCATATTCAATATTGAAAACAGCATATTTAACCGCAAACCGCGTTAAAAATAAGCTGGTGCAATGTACCAGAAGGTGGTGCAATGTACCCACCCGGGTGGGTACATTGCACCAATCGCTAATCTTTACTAAAACGTCCGTATCTTAAGTTCGGCATTGAAACTGGTCCTGAGCCTATAGGTAGCAATAGCCTAATAACTAAGCTATCCCCTGTTGATAAAATTGTATGAAACTCTTAAAAAATAACGAAGATATGCCCAATTGAAAAAAAGTGGTGTACTGTACCCACACCTCCCCTACGTATCAGCGCATCATTACACGATAAAGATGCTTATTTATTTTGTTTTTCTTTTGTAGTAAAATAATTTAATAAAATTGTTGACAGTTTGTGTTTTTCTTGATGAAATGGCTCGATCTGAATATTCTAATACAGATTATTTGAATTTAATTTTAATTCACGGAGAATGTCATAGAGTTGTAAAACGAACAGTAAGAACATTTATCGAACGCTATCCTGACCGCCCCCGACCATCAGCAGATACAATAAGACGTGTGGTTCAAAATTTGGAACAGTTTGGCATATTTAAACACTCTGCACCTCGCAAAAAAACTGCTATTGATAACGAACAGAATGAAGTTATAACTTTAAGATATTTCCGTGCCTATCCTTGTAATTCCATAAACGACGCAAAAACAGATATTGGCTTAACACCAACAACTGTCAGAAGAATTCTTAAGAAACATAAGTTTAGACCATACTGTTTACAATTAGTTCAACATTTGAAAGAAGCGGATTTCTTGAAACGTTTCGAATTTTGTGAAACAATTTTGCTCAAAATACAACAAATTCCTAATTTTTTGACTAATATCATATGGACGGACGAATCTAAATTTACGAAAAATGGCATATTTAATCCCCGAAACTCGCATTACTGGAATAACGAAAATAGCAATCCAATTCGCGAATGCCATTTTCAGGAAATTTTGAATTTTAACATATTTTGTACTATTCGGAATAACGAAATCTGTTTATTTTTACAACGAAAATTTGAGAGGTTTAAAATAGTTGATTGTTGCGATTTATGATTACAAATTTAATTTCTAGGAGAAAATTATCTTGAGATATTAAATACTCGAATTCAACCCCGATTAAATCTAGAAAGGGAAAATTTATGGTACCAACAAGACGGTGCGCCCCCTCACAACACCAACGCTGTTTCTATGAAACTATGAAATTTTTGAAGATCGTTGGTTTGCCAATAATGGTCCCTTTCCATCGCCACCTACGTCACCTGATCTTACGCCAATGGATTTTTATCTTTGGGGTCGAATTAAAAATATTGTTTATGCTACGCCACTAACGACTAAAGAAGATTGCATTGCAAAAGTGCAAAATGCCTTTAATTCCCTTTCTCCACAAAAAATTCAAAGGGCTACAAATGAAGCCGTTATGAGACGGGTTCAACAATGTCTTGCATCTAAGGGGCAACATTTTGAACATTTATTGTAAATTAATTTACATTTGATCACGAGCAAGAAATACTAAATAAGCGACTTTATCGTGTAAGAATGCACTGATAGAAAATTTCTATTTGGCAAAAATGACTTTTGAATCACAAAATTATCAATTTTTATAATTTTTTGCAGTAACTTTTTCAAATATTTTTCTTTATTTCAATTCTCAATTATTTGGTTTCCATGGTGACCACAAACAAGGAATACTAGATTTAAGTATGTAGCTCATTTTGATAGTCAAGTTCATAATTTTATTTTCATGAAAAATACAAATGTCATTTTTTGCAGACTGTTGCAATAAACCTTTGCCTACAACACCTCAAAGTTTTATTCAAATTGTTTGACTAAAACCGCATCTAGCAATTTTTTTAGAAAAATGTTTTTTTTTTAAAACGACTGAAATTTCGTATTTAGTTTATTTTAAAATTCGACATAGAATCCAAAAATGTATTAATATACGGGGTGTTCCATTTAAAATAAGCGACTAAGTACCAACTTCCGCTATAACCGGAAGTGGTACAAACGTAAAAATATTTTAGATGAGTTAGCCCTAACATCATTACCCTGTAACCAAATTTTCAAAATTATAGAAAGTTTGGTTTAGCAAATACTCATAGGATCAGCTCCCAAAGGCGGACCCTGTAAATTAACGATTTTATTTTTAGGCGAGCTGTTAATTTGGTCGGTTTTGAACCACCTTACATAAAACGAAATGAAATGCAATGTATCACCATTACTGTCATTTTAGTAGTTTTGTTACAATTATTCTAATCACTTAAATTTTATTGGATTTGAGTCTGTACTATTTTTCTTCAAGATAATGTGAATTTCATTTATTTTCCTTTGTCAAAGTAGCATCAAGGGGCTTATAGTTCTTGCTGTAAACAGATATTATACATTTTGCCTAAAATAGTGAAAATACATTCAAGTATAGAAATACAGGAATAATTTGAACGAATACTGTAAGTATCCAAGAATACATAAATCTAGCACCTGAATATTATGAATATCTTAAATATTATTAAAATACCTGAAAATATCATCAAAATCTTGGAAAAAATTTTAACAATATCTACAAGGCAATAAAGTGCACATTTTTTTGCAATGGTCCCCGTAGCTTAGCAACATTTATATTCATTTCCGGAGCTTACAAAAAAAATTTAAGTACATAATTCCCTCATCGCCACACACTTTTATTCTGAATTAAAATCCATAAAATCCAAAAACACTTTTTTTATCCTGAGTGATCGTAAGTTCTTAATAAGCACCCCAAGGTGTTTTTGTAGACTTTTCTAATATTAAAGCAAAATAGCAATTTTTTTTAAACTTTTGTTCTATACCTACATTATTTAAATTAATAAAGCACAAATTCAACAAAATATACCTTATTCGATCCAGTCGATAATTTGTCATTATATGTAAGTAATCCTGATAATCCTATACTACTAGTTTGCACACGTAAATATGGTGAATCTGAATTTGCAAGTGCTTGAACAGTCTCTGTCTAAAAGTCATTGGTTAAATAAGTTCAGTAATTTTAACATATCACATACAATAGAAGGTGAATTTTCATTAGCTGTTACTTTGGAAATTGGCATTGGGCTTTCCGTAACTAACCTATTAATACTAGTAGCAGTACCTAACGAAAATTTATGTTTATTTTGTAATTCTACAATTTTGTCTTTAAGATATTGACGCTCAGTTTCACAATTTTTATGGCTCTCAGCAGTTTCTCTAAACAAAAAAACAAAAAATTAAACATGTACTATAAAGATACAAACTTACAGTAACTTTTCAGATGTTTCTTTTAAATTCAAAATTTTTTGGCGATAAAATTGAGATTTAGCCAGCGCTGTCTTGTATGATGTTTGATACTGTTTCTTACTTTTATCAGCTTCAATTAATTCTCTAAAACACCAATGTTAAAAACCCATTACTGCATAATTAGCTTTACTTTTTTAATGTTATCACTAAAAGCGAAAGAGAATAAGGATCCTGTGTGTTGCGTAACATCTCATTAACTTCTTCCTGTGTACCAGATAAGATTAATTCAACATTTTTTATTTCACACATTTTCTTGCGTATATCAATTAATTCTGTTTCTAATCTTTTGCCTTCCTTACTCTTCGTTTTGAAGTAAGTCACTTGTTCTTTTAAAGCACACATTGCAGATTCTAAAATCCTAATCTTATTCTCCTGTTCTTTATTTTCCTCACGTAACCCTAAATTTTGTTTTTTCACAGTCTCACACATTTCCCTTGCATTTTTAACATCTCGATCTTTCATGCTAATTTGTAATTGAAGATTATCCAGTTTATTGTGAAGTACGGCCATATCCGTAGTTTCGACATTTTCCTCAACACTTAAAAACACTTTATAGATAGTTTTTTCTGTTGATTTGGTACGACATTGAGGACAAGTCTGTGAACTAAATCTAAATCAGATTACAATTTTATTATTCTTTACTTACCGATTAATCCATTGTATCAAACAGTGGTAATGAAAAAGATGACCACATTTTGTAACAAATATTTCGGCGTACGCTGTTAATAAATCACTACAAATCAAACATTTCAAATTCATTCTCCAAATGTATAAAAAGTTAGGTTATAGAATAATATAAAAACAAAATCGCAAACGTACAAAATATGAAATAAGCAGTGGTTTAGGGAAACATTTTTATTTTTTATTACGTTAAAATAATTTAATAATTGTTGAAATAAAATTACAAAATGTAAACATTTTATGGGGAGCTTAATTCGGATTTGAATCAATCATTAGACGGTTGGCGCTAGCACTACTCTTTATAGGTTATCACAGTGTTGCCAGCATGAGATTTTTAAATTTACAAAAGAATTTGACATTTGATAAGAATTAATCTGATTAGTACGCCACAGTCTTTTGTAAAAAAAGCCCCCATGGAAGTAGAATAACAATTACAATTGTCATTACCAAACAAGGCTTGGAAAAAGTTTACAATCCGGGTAACATGTTATTTCGTGGAAAAATTTTACGTTAAAGGCCGTATCAGACGATGCCATTTTATGTGCAATTATTGCAGTTATTCTTGCTACAAGAAATTGCACGAAAAATTGCCTCGTGTATTACTAAAATTGCATATGCAAGTTACTGCTGCAATAATTGCACATGCAATTTTGCGATTTAGAACTTGTGCTATTTTTGGTGCAATTTTTTCTCCAATATCACTTATTTTTGGTAACATTTCATTTTTATGTTTAAGGACCTACTTACTCAGGTTTATTTATTGAATTACGTTTAACAAGTATATCTGCATGACATCATAACATACTACAGCAATTGGTACGAACACCTCCAACATTTGTAACTGGTTATGCAACGTCTCCAACAACATAACCTGCAACTGTCCCTCCCCGTATCGATTTGGCGTATCCACCATCACCTACCTAGGGCGGATGGGAACGAACCCAGAGCCGACCATATCGAGGCTCTACAAACACCAGAAATGCCGCGCATATAGAAACAGCTACGGTAAAATTTTGCTGATCTTTACCGCCTTACTAATGGGACACAGAACTAACTTCAAATTAAGTTCTTGCACATCGATTGTGGGTTTTAACTGTTTTACCACACTACATTTAACTTAAAGCTTAACTTAACCTTCACGCCATTCCCTTGCAGTGTAGGCAAAACAATCCCTGCGTCTTATTTATTTTTCACTCACAATCTTTCTCCGTGCTTTCCTATCTCCACATGCCTCCCTAGCTTCCGCAAGGTTCATACATTGTCTCTGACATGCTTTTTTATTGTTAAAGCTCCTTATCTTACTTTCGTTTATCATACATTCTATTACATTCAGCCAAGTTTTACGCTGCCTTCCAGACCCGGCCTTTCCTGTAACCTCACCCACATATATTTGCTTCATTAATCTTGCGTTGTTTATTCTCTCAATGTGATCAAACCAACGTAATGTACTACTTTTATATCTATCCATCATCGTCTTTTCCTCACCACACTCCGTCATTATGCATTCATTCCTTATCTTGTCCCTTATCGTTTTACCACATGCGCTTCTCAGGAATCTGATAGCTACGCATTATTACACATTATTTTTCTTGCGTGCTTTTTTTGATATACCCGTGTCTCACTTCCATACAGTACTGATGGGTCAAACACGCCATTATGAATTGCTCGTTTCGCAGCTAGACTCATGCTTTCGTTTCTCATTATCGTCCACATACTTCCAATCACTTGCTCCACAATTTCATCTTGCAGGGTAAATACTCTACTCTCCTTTCCACCTTCCTGATTGAACACCACAATCTTAGTTTTGTTCACGTTTACCTTTAGGTCCATGTTCTCACAGACTGTATCAAACTTCCTCAGAGCGGTTTGTAGCTCATCCGCACTGTCACTTAAAAAGACTGTGTCATCTGCATACACCAGAACTCGTACATTTACGTCACCAACCATTACACCATTTGTATCGGTACGTGCTTGTCTAACACATTTATCCATGGATACATTGAACAATCACAGCCTTGTCGCACTCCTTCCTCAATATTAAAATATTCATTCACACCTCCTCTCACTCTAACACATGCCCGACTGCCATTGTATACTGCCCTTATTCCATTTATTAGATCTTTATTTACGCCATATTCATTTAATATTTCCCACAGCTTCTCCTATTCACTCCGTCGTATGCTTTCTCCAAATCTACAAACGTACAGTACAGCTTCCTTTTCACCCTTAAACACTTTTCGATCATCTGCTGGAGAGAAACCATCTGATCGACACATCCTTTCCCTGGCATGGAGCCACCCTGCACATCCCACATCTTAGTTTGTGTAGTTTCTCGTATTCTATCAGTCAGAATTCTTCCAAACCAGGAACGCTGAGCAAACTTATTCCTCTGTAATTCTTGCAATCACTGTTGTTCCCCTTGCCCTTATACAGTGGTACAATGATCGCGCTCTTCCAACCTCTCGGCACTTTTCCATACATAAGGCATACGTTGAAGAATTCACACAATCTTCGTATAACCTTTGCACCCCTATACTTTAGCATTTCACCAGTGATTTCATCTACGTCTGCTCACTTGTTGTTTTCTCTACCTCATTTATCCCAATATCCTCAGTTTCGTTCAAGATTCCTTCTACATTCTCCTTATTTAACCCTGCAGTCTTACTTTCCACACTACTGTACAACTTTCGGAAATATTCTTGCCAGCATTTCCTCACTTCACAATCGTCCCATACTATTTCGTTGCTCGTATTCATCATCCCTGCAGCGTTACGTTTTCGACCACGTGTTGTATTTTTGACCCATTTGCAGCGGAGTTTTTTGTTTCCCTCAAAATCATTCTGCATTTTTTCTCCTTCCACAGCCATCACTTCCTCTTTACTTATTCTCACTGCCTCCGTCTCTTCTTTGTTTCTTAATCTGTACACCCCATACAATCGCTTTTTCTGAATCTCACTTTTTGCAGCAATCATTACCATGTACGCATTTTTTCTTACATACTGCCTGTTTTACCGACATTCCACCAAGCACATTTTTCTGTCTACCTACAGTCGCCCTTCCACATATCCGCACTGTACAATTGACCACACAGTTTTTCAAGCTTACCCATGCATTTTCAACGTCAGTGTCTTTTATTTGTTCGTTCCACACTGTTTCATTCACATTCAACTCTTTACTCACGACATCTGCGTATTTCATTCTCGCTCCGTTATCAACTAGTTTGCCTACCCTAATTCTGGACGTTCGCACTATGTCTGCTTTGCTTCTCCAGACCCACTTTCGTCCTAAACACACTCTCGATATAACCAAAAAGTGGTCCGATCCACACTCCGATCCGCGCGTTACTTTTGTGCAGGTTTCTAAGCCGTTCATCATACACTATCAAGCCTATCATACTTTTAGATTCACCACTTTGCCATGTATACATATGCACATTTTTATGTTTAAACCACGCATTGGATACAAGTAGGCTTCTCTTCACACAGATGTTCACCAGGCGATCACCATTCTCATTGACTCTTTGGTCTCCGAACGTTCCTATTACGCGTTCAGTATGTTCCCTCTGTACACCTACCCATCCGTTCATATTCCCCACTATCATCATTCTTGCGTTTGGCTTACATACGTTCAACACGTTCTCTACTTAATTCCAGAAGTCCTTACGCTCCTGGTCTCTTTATCCATTCACCGGTGCATAGCATGCAATAAGAAAAATTATTCGAGACTCCACTTTCATTCTTACCCATATTACCCGGGGAGATACCAATTCGTACTGTTTAACACATCTTTTCGCTCTTTCACTTACGATCACCCCAATTCCTTTTGCGCCATGTACTTCAGTCTCAACTCTTTACCATAGTGCTAGGCTGCCATTCTCCATCTCCACAGCATCCTTTCCTTTGCGGTTTGTCTCCGATGCATACAGAATATCAAGGTGTACATTACATTTGCAATTTCAAATTCTTTACACGCACTAATCATCTACAGTGACAGTTTCAAGCAAAGTGTATAGCGTACAGTATATCAATAGCAACTAGACCGTGCGATATTAACACAATGCGTTTTTAATCGTGAAATTCTAATCTTTATTTTTTATACTTAACCGACGTTTAAACAAAAATAGAATGTTTTATTTGGAGTAAACGCCACTTCTTGTCATTCGTCAATAAACCTACGCACTCACAAAAGTATCACTGTTGCCCCTAATAAAACAATGTACTATTACGTACATTTTACTCCATGAACGAACTCCATTCAAGCGAAGTTACACTTCTAAATATTTGGTCCAGTTTGCGTAGGAAAATTAGTTACTAAATTTATTTTTAACCGTTAATCATCTTTTCGTATTCATGTGTTACCATCATTTAATACCACTTCATACTTAAGTTCATTTGAACCAAAATAACCTACTTTCCTTATAAATCTAATTGACGATTATGGTCATTGTTTCCATAAGCTATGTACTGCATAATTAGGTTGGGCCGAGCTATAGACAGCAGCTCGATTCGTTGCTGTGCCTTCCTTTTTTTTCAAGCGTGTGAATTATAGAGGCGTTTCTCTTTGATCAGTATTTAGTCAAGTAAATAACGTAATAGAGTTCTTTACAAAAACAGGGATTTTTTAAATCTCAGTAAATCAGTAAGACCATTAATACTGGTATGATTACTTATGAAAAGTAGAATCCCTATAGATACCTATGCATATAAATCCTTAAAAAACATTTGTAGTAATATACAAAAAATGATCAAAACCCATCTGTGGGCGCGCCATCGCGACCCATCCGGGTGGATCAGTATTTTCTGCATTCAAATAGTTGCTTTTTGATTGAAAAATTTGAGAATAATTGTACTTGTCAAGCAGAGATTTACGGTGACATTGATCGATGCATACGTGGATTGTGCTTATAATCAACAATGCTTCTGGTAGCCATGGAAATTCGAAGCACCGTCAAAAAAGTCCATAACAAAACAACCCTGCCAAAACAGCCCCGACAAAAGAACCTAGAGCCAAAACAGCTCGCGTCAAAATGGTCCCGTCAGAATATCCCCGACAAAACAGCCAATGCCAAAATAGCCCGCGTCAAAATATCCTCGATTATAGTCCGTTTTAAACTATAAAAATTAGTTTAAAAACAGCGGAATAGAAAATATTATAATAATTACAAAATAAAATAACCCATTTTATTAGATTGAATATGAGAAAATACAAATACATTTCGCCGAAGAAATACAGTAATAATAAAAAACGCTAACGGCTAAACTAAACAAATACATAATGCATGCAAGTATCACATTTATACGGTTACATATCTAGGTTATGCGATATTCCACGAAGGTAATTAAGTATTGTGGTGTCCGGATAATTTTCCGCTAATGTCCTTAGCCGATGATTTAATAGCACATATTTATACTTTGATGATTCTGGGTGTCGAAATCTTCCATCAAACCGTGCGATTTTCATCTCGACCATGTCCTGTTCTTTGCGAAAATGGTCAATGAGTTTGAATATTGATGGATAATGACAATATACAGTCTGCTGAAAGGCACGATGCCAACAACATTTTCACGTGTGTCCGAAAATTTTCATCGTTTTGGTAGTGTCCAAGTAAATCCAATTGTTGAACATAGACACTGCCCTAGGTGAAATAGGCCTACAATTTCCGTACCATTAAATACTTGCAATATTGCATTTTGCACTCGTATTTTGTAGTCACTCAGCACACTTATAGGATTCAAATTTAACTTTAATTCAAGTAGTTTCTGAAATACAAGCACGTACTATAATTCACCACAGAGGACATAGACAGAACCATACACCACCTAACTCACCTCATCAACGACGACGCCAACACAGAAATCCCAACAAAAACAATCAACATTAACCGTAAACCGCTCCCGCCACGAATAGTCCTACTGATTAAAGAAAAACGGCGGATATACCGTCGATTCCTTAAAACCAAAGACACTGCACTTAAAACTGAATTTAACAGACTAAACGCGACGATACGACTAGAGACAAACAGATTCACCCAAGAAAACTGGATGAAAGAAACCGAAAAACTTGACTACCGAAACGGCCCGAAATTTTGGCATAAATTCAAAGTCCTGACACGACAAAAAACCAAACCCAGAAGCGACCTAATCAACCCTCAAGGTAAACTCACAGTTTCTGATCAGGAGAAAACCGACTTGTTTGGTCTTCACCTGCAATCCATACCCTCTACCCCCGACGATCCATCGTTTGACAACGATCTCAAAGCTCGGCTTGAGCAAAACCTTGAGGTGTTCAAATTACAAACCCTAAACGAACGACCACAGGAACTCCAAGACAACGACCCCTTCCTTAGCCCTATCTCACCTAACCTAGTACTACGGACACTCCAAAAAGGAAGAAATTCCGCCCCAGGACAAGACGGACTCAACAGACTAATACTTAGGAACCTACCTCCAAACGCCCTTAGACAATTAGCCCAAATATACAACCGATCCCTAGCCCTATCCTACTTCCCGACGGATTGGAAGACCGCTTCAACCGTCATGATTCCCAAACCCATCTCCGACCTCTCCCAACCTACATCCTATAGACCCATTTCCCTTCTAAGTTGCATGGGCAAATGTCTAGACTCAATCCTATCCCAAAGGCTAAGGGGTCATCTCGAAGCCAACGACATCATCCCAAACAGCCAATTCGGTTTCAGACCCAACCGCGCATGCCAAGACCCCCTTGTTAAACTCTATACAGAATCCTCAAAAGCCCTGAACCACGGAGACTGTTGCCTCGCAGTTTTCCTAGACATTCGACAAGCCTTCGACAAGGTATGGCACGCAGGACTTATACATAAACTAAAACAGCTAAGCTTCCCTACCCCGTTCGTCCGACTCCTCCTTTCATATCTGACAGACAGATGTGTAAAGGTACGAGTAGGCCCCTCGACTTCCCCAACATTCCACCCGACCGCCGGTGTTCCGCAAGGATCAGCACTGGCACCCCTCCTATTCACAATATACGCCCACGACATTCCACAAAGCACAAACCCAAAAATTACAGTGACACAGTTTGCCGACGACACTGCTCTCTGGGTTACCAGTAAGGACAGTGAAGGGGCAAACAGACTCATGACGACCGACTTCTCCAACTGGGCCAACCGGTGGAGACTAACAGTCAACCCCGACAAAACACAAACAATACTCTTCAGACACCCGACAAGATCCAACTTTACCAAACAAGCTACCGAAAACATAAACCTGACTCTACGGGGACAACGATTCCAGCCACCAGACACTGTATCACACCTCGGTATCACCTTCTCAAGAACCCTCCACTAGCAACCCGACGTGAGCAAAATTCTCAGTAAGGTACGCAACCGCGTATCGTTATTGAAACTATTGCGAGGAAACGTCAGAGGTTGCCAGCCTAAAACCCTACAACATACATACAAAACTTACATCAGACCGCTACTAGACTACCGCGCTCCATTGTACGCAAGCCTCCAACCTCACCTCCTCCAATCCCTGGCCTCCTGCGAAAGAAGAATTCTACGCACAATACACAAACTTCACTACAGACACCCAAACGACCTAACAACACAACACGCCAACACTAAAAACACTACAAGCAAAATACACAACTCGCAGGATACACGGAGACATAATCCCAACCAAAGAACTTCTACAAATCCCTTTTTCTAACAAACCCCGACTACCTAGGAAACCAAAAACAAAATTTAAACACCTCCCAACACTCCTACTGCAACAAACCCAAGTAAATCCAATTGTTGAACATACACACTGCCCTAAGTGAAATAGGCCTACAATTTCCGTACCATTAAATACTTGCAATATTGCATTTTGCGCTCGTTTATGGTAGTCACTCAGCACACTTATAGGATTCAAATTTAACTTTAATTCAAGTAGTTTCTGAAATACACGCACGTACTATACTTCACTTTTGTCTTTTAAAAGAACGTAAACCAGCGGAACGCAACTGTTGTGGATTAATTCGTGAACGATGAAAACTTGTAAAAATAGTTCGGGTGCAACTTTGAATGTACCGTCAACGAACCAGTGGCGGTGCTGTTCCATAATATTAAAATTTTCTTCGGTACCAAACATCAATATACGATTGAGATCATTCGCGCCAGAGTCCAATAGCAGAAAATTTGCGCCCCTTCTGGAGATTTGGAGGGCAGGAGGAATATCGATATTCGCAACAGTTGCAGATTTTGGATAAGGCAGGTGTTTCTTCTTTCCAATTCTTTCTATCCCTCTTTAAGATGCCGCGTATGTTGGTAAGTAAGTAGAAGCATCAATCGATATCCCGTGTGATTGTGGCACCTTGAATTATCTGTCTTGGTTTTTCTGCGGTACTTTTTGCTCGATGTATAACAGACACACATGCAATTACCTCATTTTTGCAGGATTCGGTGCATGACTGTGTTCTGTAACAGGTACTGCATTATCATCCAATACCCTCAAACGGCCTTTACATGCTGGTACGAGGCGTCTCCATGAGATGCTTCCATCAACGTTCCGCCTTGCTGTTCGGTAACGATAACCATCTCTTAACAACAGTTCGTTTCCTTTCTGTGATTCTATTTTCTCCGTAGTGCCACACACAGTTTACACAATGTATGAGTATTACAGGATATTTACACAGTAAAACACAGCTACGATCTGATGGTATATCTTAAGTACTTTTCCTTATATTATATTATATTGTGTCCAATATATAATACATTAAGTGCACAATTAAGTAATTGGTGAATTCTAAAATAATCATTTTACATTTATTAGTTATCTCCTTAATCACTTATATTATAAATTGGGGATAACTGAATTCTATATCTTGTTACATTGCATATTTTCACATTTAAATTTTATTATAAGGGTTGGGGTTGTTTTGTCGCGGGATATTTTGGCGTAGGCTATTTTGTCGGAGCTATTCTGACGGGGCCATTTTGTCGCGAGCTGTTTTGGATGTGGGCTCTTTTGTCGGGGCTGTTTTAGCGGGGCTATTTTGGCGTAGGCTATTTCGATGGGTCACGTGGAAATTCACATAAATAGCGCTCACATTAGAAACAGCTTAATTTAGCTAATTTAATTAACCAAGCTAAAAAATTAGCTAATTTAATTAACTAAGCTAAAAAATGGCTTGAACAACGAAAATGCAAGTAGCTACATCTACTTTGGGCAGCTGTAATTTTTTATATTTAGGTAATGCTGTCAGTAAATCTATTTGAGAATCTATTTGTATAAAACCTGTGTCTTAACGATTCTGGGAAAGAATGTACCCCTAGTCAACTTACGCTACAAAACCAATTCATTTTCGATAAAAGCTCCTAGAATCGATCATAAGTAGGCTTGCTCCCAATAAGGCGACTGGATCCGAGGTACCCCAGCTACTGTCTTAAAAAATGTTCTCCCGAACTAGTACCAGTACATTAAAAATTATTATTAATTTTATTAAATACATAAATAATAAGTTTACCTCGAGTAGGATTTGAACCTATGACCTGTATTTTGCTACAGTACCGCACTAACTAACTGCGTTCATAACAAAAACTTATAATAATTTAGTACCAGTACAATCTAAGCTCCATTCAATCTGTATGTCGTCTGGTGAATTTTCTTCACCATGAATCTCTTTCCTTGAATCTAACAAACTCCTTAGTGACCACGAATCCTTTTTCATATGTAACCCAAGTTTGGAACAATACATTAGAGTAATCCGGTGAAACAGTTGTAGCAGCTTTACATACCTCAAAAGCATTTGACCAAGTTTGGCATAAATGTTTACTTACCAAACTCACCTAATTTGGGTTAAGTGATACGCTCATCAGCTAGATTTCCAGTTTCCTTGATAAAAGACGAACACATGCCATAGTTGATAACTTATTTTCAAAGAAGTTTGTAATAACACAGAAATCAGTTATATCCCTTTCACTTTTTCTGGTCCAGATAAATGATTTTATTTCTTCTACGACTATCTGATCCATTACTTTGCTGACAACTGCAGTCTTCAGTGTACTTCATTTCAGTCTATTCATAATAGTAATACACCTTCTATCTCAAATCAAGACATTAAGCTGAAATGGCCATTTTCAATCAACAAAGACATTCAACAGATCCTTGAATGGGGAAGTAATACCATCTTGGACCACCTTAGGAATACTAACTTCGCTCATTCACATCATCAATATGGAGTACAAATCTCCACTTGTCGTACCAAACGTGCGCAATCCACATTCTTCTACACGATTTCTAAACACTGAAATGGTCTTTCTCGTTCTTGTTTTCCTCTTATTTAAGATATAAAAAAATTTAAGGTAGCTGTTCATAGACATCTCTCGGCAGTTGAAAATAGTGTTGCTGAGAGCACGTTAGATTAAACTTAACCTGTTCAAGACCACAATTATCAAAAAAGGATAAATTGAAACTTCTATAGAGTCTAGGCGCTGAGTTATAGCGTACGTGGACAAACAGACAGAAGTAAAATCGAGGACATAGCGCTTCCCACATTTTTATAGCCTTCATTAAAACTGACAACACGTGATACTCTTCCTAAGTTTATCCAATGCTTTAACAGTACATAGTACAGAAACCAAGATATGCGGGTTTTTTTAACTATAAGATCCCGTTCTTTGCACACTTTTATATTTACAAAAATACATAACATTTAAGTAAAAATATAACTCCAGAATTAACGGATGTTTACAGATATAAAATGTGAACAAGCCTTTGTAAGCGCATCGTTATTGATTTTTTAACCCCTACTAAACATTAAAGTTGTCTAACAAAATTTGTTCAAAAATTAATATCTGAGCAATGTTAAGATTATTATTTTTAAATAATGTATACTTTTAATAAATAAAAAGGCTAAAACTAAACACAAAAATAAAACAGGTCCCACCGAGATTTGAACTCGGATCGCTGGATTCAGAGTCCAGAGTGCTAACCATTACACCATGAGACCCTACAGGATAAGGGATGTTATACACGGGTATTGTAATTTCAACACGCACCATTTTTATAAGAACTATAAATCCTAATTAAAATTTTTTAACGTAATTAAGTTATGCATAGTTAGTAATTGATCGTTCATGTATGATATATACTATTACACACCTAGTTAAATATTGAACAAACCGTGCACCACAAATAATAACTGTATTATTAAAATTTGATTATTAACAAAATTGTTAACATAAGCTCACCAGTATAACTTAGCTTTCTTTGAGTTCAGAGGCGAGAACGCCATGACAAGGCGTTCTCGAAATTTTATCACGCTTTGTTTTTGAGAAATACATTTTCTTGAGAATACAATTCTCTTTTTCTTATATAATATGCATTATTAAACATGAATTTTTTGTTGTTACAGATCTGACTGTAAACGACTTTGCAGAAGTAATCGAGATTTGAAATATACATATAAATTCCAACAATTTTGCTAACATTAAATTGTATGTCTATAATTAAGCGTTGGTGCATGACGACGATGCGTGCATTAAAAATTACGATCTAAGTAATTGTAGCGAAATTCCTTTACCGAGACATTTTTTATACGAAAATGGCGATAAAGGAACGTGCAATATAACAAAATATTGAATTTCGTGTCCTAACTTTCAGCAAGTTTTGAAAGAAAAGTGTGACAATTTATTATAAACCTTCACAAATAACGTTGCCTTGTAACTATTTAGTACGAAAATCTAAAATACAACGAAAATAATATGCATTATTTCCAAAATTCCAAATTTTTTTGGTGTTGCTTGATTTACCTACAAATAGTTATTTGTACAATTAGAGACGATAGTTGTGTATTTTCAACTCGTGTTCAAAGTTTGACTCCCAAGTGTAGTGAGTGTATCAATTGAAAGAGAGTTGAAAAAAAAACACTTTCTTCTCGTGTTTTACACATTTTTTTTTTCTAAAACCCATCAAAACTGGCAACTGTGTTAGAGTAGCGAGACACCATCCGCCATCTTGGATTTTCGTGACCTGTGTCACCTTCCTCCATTTTTTATATGCCCACGTGGGTTGTATTAAGAGGTTTTTTACAGTTCAGCCCCTGGAAGATAGGCAAATGCGTGCGCATACAATGTTCTAATAAGGGACCCTAATGCTACCTCATAAGACAGCTATAAGAACTTGTGTTAGGTCTACGCCCTCTTGTCGTGGCCCCCTTGGCGGGAAATTTGAAATAATGGAGTCCTAGCATTGTAAGACAGCTATAAGAACCTGGTTTAGATCTGCGCCCTTTATCTCTCGTTTATTCATTTTTCTTCGGCTTTTTCTCAAATCAATCAATCAGATCAATCTCAATCAATCAATCAACTAAATCAATCTTAATAAAACCAGATCTTACCTTACAGTTTGCGGAAACCACTTACAGTTCAAAAATACCGATTTGGTTTAATTAATTACAGCTTGCTTACTCAAAATCAGCCACAGTTCAAAATGCCACATTGCTATAACGGAAATAAAAGACAAAAGGTTTTAACGGTTTATTATTACATGCGAATCAATAACTACGAAGAAAACCAACAAATGCATACCGCATACTGCTATTAATTAATTTAAAAAAATAGCGTAACACTTACACCTTTATCTAATTAACTAAACAAACGAGTAGAGATCGAGTAGAATAAGAGTTGATGCAGAGTTGGATGGTGTATGTCACCCTTCTCCTATAATAACATGCGTTTATTATTATTAAACAGCTTATACAACTTCATTATGAATTGGAAAGTAGCAGCCGTCAACATCGTGCTAATTAATGCGTTTACAAATATTTAAAAAATTTGCTGTTGTAAAAAACATTAAGGTCCAGATATTAGGTGAAATAATCATTTTCTACCCAGATTCTCTATCTAAGCGGCATCACCTTTAGATTCGAAATTGTACCTGATTTATCTGTATGTTCAATTACACACACACACACACACACACACACACACCACACGCACACAAATTACTATAAAATAAATAATAATAAGCTGTAATTAAGTAAGCAGGTAATTAGACATAAATTAGATATAATCAAACTATTATTGTTAATGCATGATGCGCGTGCTGGCTTTTAGTAAATATTTAAAAAAATCAAGTCTTACATAGTAACTTGATTATTTCATCATTATGAATTAAGCGTATAGTAAAAACTTATTTACAAGAAATCAAACATTGGTAAATTATTATTTAATCTAAAATATAGAAACATTAACGTATAAAGTTCACATAGATCTTAAATTTAATGCTAACAAAACTCAGTGTTGCCTTATGTCAGCCAAAAAAGATCGATCATTTCCTGTTGTAAGTATGAATGGCTCAGTTCTTAAGTTTTCAGACTCTATTACTCTGTTGGGTATGACTGTATCTTCAAATCTCTCATGGGTTGACCATCTTCTGTCAGCTACCAAAACAGCTGCTCGTAAAATAGGCTTTTTGTACAGATCTAAGCAGTACTTTACCTCTCGACAACTCCTTCTGCTGCATAAAGCCCCAATTCGGCCTCATCTGGAATATAATTCTCACCTCTGGGTTAGTGCTCCCCAATACGCTCTCGATATCGTTGATCGTATTCAAAAGAGATCGATTAGACTTATAAATGACCCGTCCTTAACTTCTCACGTACAGTCCCTTGAGCACAGAAGGATGGTTTCAGTTCTTTCTTTGTATTATCGTTATTACAACAGCTATTGTGCTGCTGAATTATATTCTTTGATACCATCTTGGGCTATCTTTGCGAGAAACACTCGCTTCGCTCATTCACATCATCAGTATGCAGTACAAATCTCCACTTGTCGTACCAAGCGGGCGCAATCCACATTTTTCTACACGGCTTTCTAAACTCTGGAATGATCTCCCTAATTCCTGTTTTTATCTCACTTATGATATGAGAAAATTTAAGGTAGCTATTCATAGGCATCTATTGGCAATTCATTATCCCTCTATCCATCCTCCTAAGTGTTCCTGAGTGGTTTAGCACGATAGGCCTAATTTAGCCTGTTCAGGTCCACAATCATAAAAAAAACATCCGAATGGTAATCCTGCAGCGTCGTTTTGTTGTAGCGGAACCATCTAGAATTCTTCTCAAGGAAACGTAAATGGTAACCTAGCGGTGCTCGTCCAAAGGAATCAAAATATTCTCCATTACCATTCTCGTCAATGTAGATAGCGGTCCGATGCTGATCTGGTTTGTTTTCAGGATCCGTGTTTAAAATAATTGTACACGATCTAGGTGCGTGCCTGGGCAGATGATTAGAATCACATACAAGACGGATCACATTCTTGTGGCTAGGGATCGATTTCAAGCGTCTCAACACTTGTACCGCATACATCTTGGGAATTAGTATGTGTGCAGTAGTAAGGCGTTTTCCAATGCATGCATAGGCTCAACGAAGTTATGGTTTAAACAGCTATACGCGTTTGCTCCCTTTTTCAATTTTTTAAGCGGCGGACAACCAGGTCCGTCCAGGTTTACTATTAGTTTGTTAAGAAACCTTAAAAACTGTTGTTTTTCACTGCCCTTAACGCGAATTTTGTTAAAGGGCTGCAGCACTCTTATCAGCTCCTCACGGAAATCGTTGTAGTGCACATACCCTGACCACCATCTCAGACAGCGATATTATTTCCACAAAAATCGTATCTGACTTGACATGGGTTTTGATAATTACGAGGTGATTTTATCAGTACCAGTAATAAAGCTCCATGATCTGTAACCATTGCAATCTCTTAGGGTATGAATTCGTTGAGTCCATCCTCTTTCTCTTGCAACTGGATGCTGAAGCTTGAGCAATTTCTATATGACAAATAAACTGATGTAAAAACATTTGTAGCTGAGAGATGTAATAATAAAACATTGAAACAAGAATGTGACGCTACTTTACGATGATAATGATAAGGTAATTCCTCATGAGCGGAATGTATTTTCTAGTCATTATTTTCAGGTTGATCAATTTCCAAAACAGTGACCTTTGCGTTAAAGACTAATTGATTAGCTGTAGAGTAACTTTCGAGGAATGGTATGCGCTTTCTATCTATTATTTACAGCAACTTGCTTTCGGGCCTTCACACCCCTGCCTTAGCCCCCATGTCTAACTGGAAATAGTATTTTAATAAGGGGCCCTAATGCTAACCTATAAGAGAAGTATAGGAACTTGTGTTAGGTCTGTGCCCTCCTGCCGTGGCCCCCTTGTTGCGAAATTTGAATTTGTGTAGCCATCTAGTATGGGCTAATGAATATTTTCTGTAATAAAGGTGGCACCACCTAACGTTATATTTCTAGAGCTAATTAGGGTTTCGTTAGTGGCACCATCTAGTGATATATTTTTAAACTAGCGAACATTTTCTGTAATAGAGACGGCGGCCCTTAGCGGCATATTTCTACGACTAATTAGGGTCGTTTGTGGTGCCATCTAGTGGTGTAAAGACTAATGAATGTTTTCTGTAATAAAGGTTGATCGTGTTCGTCTCTCTCTCTCGTCTCTTTCTCAAAAATACAAATCAATTAATCAAATCAAATTAATCAAATCAATTAAGCAGATCAATCCCAAACAAATCACGTTCGATCAAATCAAACAATCAGATCAATCTCAACCAATCAACCAAATCAATCTCAATCAATCAAATCATAACTTACAGCCGGCGAAAACTAGCTTACAGCTCAAAAATACTGATTGGACTACTGAAACCAACCAACCACAATCCAAAAATACCAAACTGTTTAACGTAATCATACAAAATCAGCTCTCAATTCAAAAAGTAGCAGTATGATTTAACTTTCAGAGTGCAAAAGCTTAGCGTTTGAAAATATATTATTCATTATAGCATTGTTAGTCAATACAGTTCATTTATTAATAATCACATTAGCGTTTGAAAATCCGTATTATTACTTGAACAATACATCATCGTCTAATCACATTCATTATCCGTCTTTCTTGAACAGTAATTCGTCGCTATCATCATTATGGTTTTGACTTTCTTTCCTCTTCTGTGAATCATCACCATCACCTTGGATGTGAGATACATTCACAGAAGAGGAAAAAAAGCGATGAGGTAGAGAAGAAGGACGAGTCTCAAAAAGGAAGCAAAAGCCAATAGCTGTTTAAACCATAACATCGTTGAGCCTATGTATGCATTGGAAAACGTCTTACTAGATGTATGCGGTACAAGTGTTGAGATGCTTGAAATCGATCTTTAGCCACAAGAATGTGATCCGTCTTGTATGTGCATTTAATCATCTGCCCAGGCACGCACCTAGACCGTGTACAATTATTGTAAACACGGGTCCTGCAAACAAACCAGATCAGCATTGGGCCACCATCTACATTGAGAATGGCAATGGGGAATATTTTGATTCCTTTGGCCGAGCACCACTAGGTTACCATTTACGTTTCCTTGAGAAGAATTCTAGACGGTTCCATTACAACAAAACGAGGCTGCAGGATTACCGTTTGGATGTATGTGAGCTTTATACGTTAATGTCTCTATATTTTAGAGTAAATAATAATTTACCAATGCTTGATTTCTTGTAAATAAGTTTTTATTATACGCTTAATTCTAAACGATGGGATAATCAAGTTACTGCATAATACTTGTTTTTCAACCATTCTGCTGTGATAAATAAAAGCGTTTTAATAGTTTAGTTGTTTTAATTAAGAGTTCCGTAACAAGTTCAGTGCATGATCAACTATTTCAGAAAGGTGTTCATTAGTCTATACACCACTAGATGGCGCCACAAACAAACCCTAATTAGTCCTACCGCTAGGTGACGCTACCTTTATTACAGAAAAAATATTCATTAGTCAATACACTACTAGGTGGCGTTACAAATAGATTCAAATTTCACAAGGGGGCCACGACGACATGAGGGCGCAGACCTAAAACAAGTCCTTATAGCTGTCTTACAAGGCTAGGGCACCATTATTTCAAATTTCCCGCCAAGGGGGCCACGACAAGAGGGTGTAGACCTAACACAAGTTCTTATAGCTGTCTTATGAGGTAGCATTAGCGTCCCTTATTAGAACATTGTATGCGCACGCATTTGCCTACCTTCCAGGGACTGAACTGTAAGAAACCTCTTAATACAACCAAATTAGCGTGAAAATTCCATCAAGGGCTGAAAATGACCACCGAAAAGAAACCGTCAAAAAATCCAAGATGGCGGATGGTGTCTCGCTACTACTTATATTGTTCATTTTTGAAATTACTTTCCCTTCAGGTTTGTGGTTTTGTAGGTTAAAATGTTAAATAGCACTTATTTTATATAATTATTTATTTCTCAATGCGTTTCAATACAACATGTATCATTACCGACAGAAAAGATTTAAGTAAAATAATAAAAAGTAGTTATGGCAACAAATCATTAAGGTCAAATAGTAAAATTAATGTAAACTATAATTCTATATTAAAAATCTCCGTTGCAGGTAAGTCGATAAGATCAACCTGTTCGTTCATTATTATCTATCTGTTTATGTTTATAAATTTCGAGTGCTTCCAACACATCTAATTTGTGTTTTTTATTACAAAAATGAAAGAATGTAATATTGTTTTGTGAAGTCATAAGGTGATTACTTTTTATTAAATGTCTGGCATCATTTCATTTGACTGTGTGTCTATATTTGCATCTAATATTAAAGTTGCTAAGTGTTTGTCCAATATAAACTTCAAAATGTCGTTAGTTGAAACTTTGGCAAGACGTAAACCTTTAAGAACATTGGTATCAGTTTCAAAAGCTACTTTGTATTTCTTGTTCTTTTGTAATCCGTGAGCTACATTTTCTGGTATTTTCTCAAAATACGAAATTGATGAGTATTTATTTTCTGCTGGTTCTGTGTTAATAGCAGATACTTCACAATTTAAAAAAAACAGTTTTAAAATATTAAGAATGTTGTGAATTAAATATGGAAACAAAAAAAAATGTTTTGGCGTACTGATGGTCACATTTTTATAAATAAACTAACCTCTTTGAGTACCTCCTCGTTAAAGTGTAATTGAACCAAAAAATGTCTTTACCAGCTTGTAAAGTATGCGCGGTGTCTTTTTGTAGAAATACAACAATTACAACTTCCGAAAAATTGATTATTTATGTCCCACAGACGTTGGAGATACTATACTCTTTTTCCATTTTTGGATAAATTTCACGCAAAAAAGAATGTGTGTTAAGCTGTACTGTCAAAAGATAACCTTCGTACACGAGTCAAATGACACTTTTGACAGCAGATGTTTATAGCGGTGTGACTTCACTAGCATCATGGCGTAGTTTCGGTCACTTAAACCACAATTTAAAAACTTAAACTTATTAAAATAATATTAGTTTTTAAAATCATCGTCATTTAAATTTCACTAGTTATTTAACAATGCATTTGATAATCAATAACTACATGTCAAGTACCCTATTGAGTAAATATTTTTGATAGATATTTTTATTCTCGATTTTTAACTAAAGTGTCGATTATATTTGAAATGTAACCTTTGCTTTTGCAGTTTGATTTATAATCGGTATTCCTTTATTGGTTTAATGGTAATGACTTTGCTTTGTGTACTAATGAACTATATGCCGCTTACTTAAGTGTTTTATGGTGATATGAATGGTGTGGAATTGTAATTCCCGTAGGTTTTCTGAATACGGAGAACTCAAATTTTTGTTTAAATCTAGGAAATTAATGGCTCTATTTTCTGCCTTCTCTAATGTAAGTTTTATGTTAGGATATAAATTGTTCATATTAATTAAGAACTATAAAATATCAAAATAACGAAACCAAAATACAATATATCAGCAACATTAATTTAAAAAATTTGATCTTCTAAATTATCCATAAAGGTTTTAGCTAAATTGGGCGAAATTGGACTGCACACAGATAAACCATTTTTTTTGCAGAAAATCTGTTTATTGAATGTGAAATAATTTTGTTTAACACATAGATCAAATAATTAAATTAACTCCATTCTTGTAACAAATTCAACATTATTATTACATAAAAAATTAGTTAATACGCGAATACATTCTTGAGGGGGTATTTTAGAAAACATACTAGTAACATCAAAACTTACAAGTATGTTATGTAGTGGTAATTTTGTTTTATAGTTTATTAACTAGTTCTAAGAATTTTAATAGAATGTTTTGATTTGTAGTTTAATAACTGTTAGTTATTATGTGGTTTACTTTATTCACTAAGATATGATCAGGTGCTTGAATATAAGAACCTACTGGTCTAATGGGCATCTTTGCTTTGTGGTCTTTTATGAGACCGTATAGTTTTGGTGTTTGAGTTCTTGTACAAAATTTGTTGTTTGTCTAAATCTATAAAGCAGATATTGCACCTTTGTTTGACATCCTTTGAAATTTTGTTGTGGCTCTATATTTAACATTTCTACATTTTCGTTAATAATGAAATTATTAACTTTCTGAATATAATTATCTTTGGAAACAATTACTAAAGCGTTACCAATTTCAAATTTGGCATAATTATTGAAATCATTTCTAAGACGCGTTTCGCATTCTACTGCTAAAATCTCTTTAATTTTGTTAGTGAATATAAGAAAAGGGAAAATCCTTTGTTAAGAAACTCTAATTCTTTGTTATTACATTGAACACTTGACAAATTTTGTGTGATATTTGTAGGAATTGTTCTGATTTATGTTTTTTATGTTAATGGTGTTATGTTTGAATAAGTTTTAGAATTTTAATTTTTTTGTGTGATGTACTTTTTATGTTTGATGTAACAGTTTGTCTAACGTTATTGTCAAATATATCAAATTCAATAATGGGCATTTATGTATAAAAATGAATGCATATTTTGCTTGGTCACTCCATAACTTGAGAACGACTTGATAGATTTCTTTAATTTTTTTTGTTTTATAATACTTTGTAGGAAGTTCTTATGGAAAGAAAAGTTAAGAAAATGGCGTAGAAAACTTAACGGCAATTGAAACTTCGCGCTCCGCAAATGTCATTTAATAGCTGCATCGGTCGGGATTTATCGATCGAGGGTATATTCTTTGCGAAGTGTAGGTATCCACTAAGAACGGGGTTTTTCGAAATTCCATCCCTAAGGGGTGAAATGGAGGGTTGAATTTTTATGTGAAACTTTTTATCCTATGGGTCGATTGGCTCGGAAACATACTCTTCCATTAAAATTATGAGACACGTGTATCACAAAATTTTAATATCCCCCCCCCCCCCCCCCTTCTGAGATCGCAGCAACGCGTGACGGGTACGGCTAGTTTCATAAAAAGTTTGATCGGTCTGTTAATCAAAATTATTTCATATTCAATAATAAGATGTAGGTATCTACAAAGAAAAATGGTTTAGCGATTTCGTTCGTTTTAGCTAATATCTTTATGAATAATCTAAAATATCAAATCTTTGAATTAAATGTTTCTGATTAGATTGTATTTTGTTTTTGTTGATGCTATTTTAGCAGGTGTTGATAGTTCATTAGATTTTATTGATGAAATCTTAATTAATATTAACAACTAACATCCTAACATAAAATTTACACTAGAGAAAGAACAAAATAGAGCAATTAATTTTTTAGGTTTAAAGATAAAAACTAATACATACAAGTTTTAGTTCTCCATATTCAGACAGCATACACATAGGACAATTGCACACGAATCACACTGCATATAGATCATTAGAACATGGAGCAATGTCATTACCATTAAATCAAACAGTCGTAAATTGGTCTTTAGCTAAAGCCATTAGTAAAACTTTGGAACATCTTCATTTCCCCCCCTGACGTCTATTGACGGATCGGTAGTTGCTGATTCTATAGACAAAGCCAATGTTTTTGTGGATTTGTTTGCATCAAACTCGTGTCTCAATGATTCTGGAAAAGATGTGCCCCTAGTCAACTCTTCTTCATACACTATGAAACCAATTCATTTTCGGTACAAGCTCTTAGAATCGATCATCAGTAGGCTTGATCTCAATAAGGCGACTGGGCCACACGGTATCCCAGCTATTGTCTTAAAGAAATGTTCCCCCGAACTAGTACCAAGTCCTATCTAAGCTCTATACGATCTCTATGTCTTCTGGGGATTTCCCTTCATCATGGAAGTTAGCAAATGTTCAACCTATTCCCAAAAAAGGTGATAAGACCGATCCCTCAAATTACAGACCAATTGCCATCACTTCCATTTTGTCTAAAATCATGGAAAAAGCCATCAATCAGCAACTGCTCACGTTCCTTGAAACTAACAAACTCCTTAGTGACCACCAATATGGGTTTAAGCAAAGTCGTTCAACAGGCGATCTTCTTTCATATGTGACCCAAGTTTGGAACAGTACAGTAGAGCAGTCCGGTGGAACAGTTTTAGTCGCTTTAGATATCTCAAAGGCATTTGACCAAGTGGTGTGTTTACTTGCCAAACTCACCTCGTTTGGGTTAGGTGATACGCTCATCAACTGGGTTGCTAGTTTCCTTGATAAAAGACGAATACGTGTCGTAGTTTATGGCTTTTTTTCAAAAGAAGTTATCATTAACGCAGGCGTACCACAGGGATCCGTTATAGTGCCTACACTTTTTCTGCTGTACATAAATGACCTTATTTCTTCAACAACTAACCCCATCCATTGCTTTGCTGACGATAGCACTCTTCACTGTGATAATCCACCTTCTATGTCAATTGTCAAATCAAGAAATTAAAGCTGAAATGCAAATTCAATCAAGAAAGACATTCAACGTATGGGGAAGTAATAATCTAGTTAAATTTAATGCTAACAAAACTCAGTGTTGCCTTATGTCTCCGCCAAAAAAGATCGATCATTTCCTGTTGTAAGTATGAATGGCTTAGTTCTTAAGTTTTCAGACTCTATTACTCTGTTGGGTATGACTGTATCTTCAAATCTTTCATGGGTTGACCATCTTCTGTCAGCTACCAAAACAGCTGCTCGTAAAATAGGCTTTTTGTACAGATCTAAGCAGTACTTTATTTACACCGGTATTTGTCGACAAATACAAATGAGCTTCGGTGAGGGTCGAAAACGACAGGTCTTAGAGTTAATTTTTTTATCAGATATTTTAATTTGTGTTTAATAATGGCCACTGCAGTAACCTGAGATCAGTTTTTTGAGAAGGTACGCGTTTTAGTTGATTTTTTTATATTATTCTTCTTTCGTTTCGTGATTTGGATTGTCCTGTTTATTTTCAGTTATTAATAATTTAGTTATGTTTATTGGAAACTTCTCCTAAATGTTCTATTTTAAAAAATTTGATAAAAAGTGTTTTAAATCAAAATGTCGACATTCGCCGGTGTAAGTTAAAAATAATGGTATTAGGCAAATAATTATGACATACGCCAAGCACCTTGGAAAATTCACCAGAGAATTAATTCTTTATATGTCTCGGCTAACAACTCAGATCAATGGGAAAACTCTACTTTTCAGGACCTCTGGGGCGTTTTAATGCATTTATGATAAAAACAATAAAACCTTAATACATTTATTCAAAACAGACAAAACAACTTTAAATCGTCATTACAAAGAAAACCAGGATGCTTGAACTAAGGGCACACCGGTTTAAAGTTACTAATAAACATGCAATCGAAAGCAGACGTAATAATCCTCTAGATGTCAATTCAATTCAATAATGGAGACACGTTTACTAAATGTTTATGTCACTTTTTCAATTATTAAGCATTAAACAATATACATGCAAAAATCTGTCTAAATGGTGGAATCTATCTCTATCGTTGTGTGGGTGCGATTCTTGCCTCAATCAAACTACGGGCCAATTGATACTACAAAAGCTAGGCGAATTAACAATAAAAGCTTCTTGTAGTAAATGTATGTTGCAGTCACCGACTATTCTATAATCGTTGGATTGCAGTATACTTGTCCAGCAGAACAGCACTCGCTAATGCAAATATCTCACTTACGAATTTTTATAATTCTAATATCTTACAGCGTTTCAGTTCACTGTAACACTTTAATGGCGGTTATTAATTATTGTTTACAGATGACTTGCAGCACTTGCTTGTGCTTTAAAAGTTGACCAGCGTTCACTATTTCGATGTCAATCACCGACTCTGACTTTCCCGCCTATGATAGCGTCTCCTTTTCTGCGCAAACGTAGCTTAATCTACAGATAACTTAATACTACAATACACAAGGTAATTTTCATAAAAGCATTTATACAGGGTACTTCAGAGTAATAAATCTCTTATACTAAATTGAAATAAAATTAAATTTCTATGCTCATTCACGAGGTGTTCACAGTGTTTAAATTATGAGTCATAGTGTAGGATGAAGGATGTGACTTACTTGTTTTTTACAATTGATATGAAAAATAAATACGTTAGAAAAAGCCTTTCTGCCTTGGAGCCGCTTCAAGCACAATGGAAAAAATGACCTGATACAAATATATTTAATACTGTAACGGGCGTTATTTATTTCAAATCAAGAAAAAAAAATTAAAATTTTTTAGTCTGTCATTAAAAGAAAAAGTAATATAAGTTGAAATGTTATTGTAGAGGATGTGCAGGTTTATTTTAAACTAAAGGAAGTGACTTTGTGAAACATATAAAAGGAATTAAATTGCAAGTTGGACGTTATCTACAGATACTTGTACATTTTGTATGATAAGCATTTATATTTGACCGTGAGTCGAGGTTAAATACCTGCAAAGAAAGGTCCTATGCGACTCCGGACCAAATGCAATTAGTGACCAAATTTGTTGATAAAGCGGAAGTTAGTGAACTTTAGTGCGATAACAAGAATTTATCTACTTAGTGAAGGTAGATTAGTGTTTGTATAAGTGCGACGAAATAGAGTGCTGCTGGAGCAATTCCAGTGAAGTGCTGACCTGTAATTACACAAATAAAGGAGATACCTCATCAACAATACTGGGAATAACCATTAATTTTGCTTTCGTCGTTTATATCAAGTTGTTTTCGTCGTTATAACACGGCTCTAGTTGTTAACGGCTAATGTGGTTGTAAAAGAAAAAAAAACCAATTCCTCATGTATTGTTAATGACACGCTTTGCATAACATTGTTGGAAGTTTATATGTGAATTTCATATCTACTTATGAATGAAAACTGCGTTAGTTCGACTGAGACCGGGCCGAACGCTGTTAACATCGTGGACAGGAGACCGCTGACTTGGTGCACGAACCTGCAGTGTATTTTAGCCTTATGAACAGCAACAGGTACTGTGTTTTTAGTTTTTTGTATTACGTAATCTGAATTAACAGTGAAAAGAAAGGATATTGTGGATATTCATTTTTATGGGTATAAATTGCATTTTATATATATTAAGTAGCATTGTATTTTGTGTAGGATTGTTGTTTTTTTGTGATTTCATATTTTGCTAGAGATAACAAACTTGCCGGTAAAGTTTTTATGTTTAGTTGGGGGATTGTTTCTGTTTACTGATTAAGTATAAAATTATTGTTTAATTCGGAAGTAAATGTAATAAACGTATAAAATTAAAACTGGAAGTTTGAGTTTCTTGTCAAATTTATAACGATCTGTAAGAAGAGTAAAAATACGTAATTTGTTTTAAAACCCATTCTATTTGAACGTGACTAACCTCTTCAAACCTGCTGGGGTATCAAATAGCTGATAATTTTACACTCAGATATTAATTTACTTTTCCAAATTAATTGCTGATTAAGAATTATGATTTTAAATTTAAACTTGGTAAAAGGAGAGTTTTCTAAAAACCTTTCCCAAATTAACCCTATTATCCTGAGCTAGTTCGGTAAGAAAAATAGTACGAACGGTAAGTCCAAGCGTACTACCTGGAAAATTTGAAACAAAGAAGTATCGAATCTTACCACGAACCTGAAAGTTTGTAACAATTGTAACTTCAGAAAGCAATATGGCGCCGTAACGTGAGGGCCAAATTAGCCCCCTGTAAAACAATACTAAATAATTATTTTATGGAATTACGATCCGGTTTCAAGAAATCGGCTCCAATAATGTACACGAACAAAATGGTTAATGTACAAGATAGCGAAGACGTAATTCTTGGTGAAGAAATTCAAGAAATCATAGAAGCTTCAGAAGCACAAACGCAAAAAAATGGACATGGCAATGTAAGCAATCCAAGCCGAAGTCAAGAATACTAACAAAGAAGAGATGTAAGAAAATACAAGAAATAAGATTCGAAAGACAATGTGAATAAATTATCAAAATCCAAGAAAAAAATTTGGAGCAACTACGAAAAGATGTACGAAAAGAAATATGAAATTTTTGGACAACAAAGTAGAAAGAAATATGGAAGAGATCGAAACGATCAAAGAAAAAAATCAAGGAAGAGAAAACGATTACAACCCTAATGCAAGCACGATTATTTACAAAACTGAAGGCTTAGGGACACAGAAGCCATAGAGGTTTGATGGTAGTTCGAGAACTGTGAACGCCGTGAATGTTTTGAAATCCCTCAAGAATTACTGGATGAAGATGCACCTACAGGAAGACCAAAAAATCAATATAATGGAAGACTATTTAGAAGGATGCGCTAACGCGTGGGCTCACCTATACCAAAGGGAATGGAAAGATTTCAGAGAATTTAAAAAAAGATTTTTGGAAGTTTTGGTCAACGGATAAACAAAATAAAATTAGGCATCAACTAAATACACGAAGACTATATGATGTGAGAAATGGGAGCTGCACAGCCATGTATGGTACTGGGTGTTGAAAACCGCACATTTAAGACCGATGATAAAAGAAGGCCAGCTAATAGAAGCAAGAGTGGGTCTGTTCCCAAGAGATGTTCAAATTATATTATATGAATTTAATTAATTTTGTCAAAATATTTTATCACCAATGCAAAGCAACTCAAAAACCTGAACAAAACTATTTACCAACTAAAGAAGAAACGATATTTAAGAATGAAGAGTCAGAAATAGAAGAAGTTTTAGATAATATGGAAGAAGAAAGTACTTATCAACCGACGGTTTTAGGAAAAGTGGTGAGGGTGACTCACCACAGGTAGTCAAATAACCCTCATGTCAGAGGGAGAGAGCGACCATGACTATGGTTTTTATATAGTCAAGGGAATTAATCCACCCATTATTCTTGGAATAGATTGGATGTACGAAAAGAAGACCACCATTGACCTAAAGGACAAGAAAATGAAGTTTGTTCATGAAGATGCCGACTATTATGTAAGGTTTAACGAAAACGAGTCTCGGAGGCACAAATCAAGAAATATGAAAGTGTGTAATGAAGTTCAGAACCCTGAAAAACAGAAATGCTGGAAAAACTATTTGAAGAATTACAAGTAGCCCGGGACTGGTTCACAATGTTGTAGCTGAATTGAAAATAAAGAACCCGACTCCATTTATACACAAGAGCTACCCAATCCCATTTTCGAAACGGGAAGCTGTAGAACGAAAAATACAGAGGATGTTATAGATCACAACATAATTAAACGGTCAGATTCACCATTTTCGAACCCTATAGTAATAGTGAGTAAACCTGGGCCGCCCGCATATGCCTTGATGCGAGGAGGCTCAACCAAATAATAGAAGAGGATCGAAATTCACCTCCAGTACTGGAAGAAACTTTAGAGAAGTTTGGTAATCCGCAATTTATCAGCACATTAGATTTGACCGCAGGATACTGACAAGTGCCACTACATGAACATTCCAGGAAGTACACCGCATTTTTAGTGAATGGACGCAGTTACCATTTTAAGGTCTTGCCATTCGGTTTATGTTTCAGTGGCTGTATTCAACAGATGCTTAGATTTAGTTCTAGGCCCAGAGGTGTCTTTTGCCACAATATAGGCCAACTACATTCTTATAACATCAAGAACATTAAGTGAACATTACGAACAATAGAGCAATATTTTCAAAATTAAAGCAAGCGAACATGACTGTAAATTTTAAGAAGTCAAAATTTCTACAATCAGAAGTAAAGTTTTTGGGACACATTATCAAGCATGATCAAGGGATTATCATAGATCCAGCAAGACGAAAGAGTATAAAAAATTGTTCACCGCCAAAGAACAAGAAAGAGCTTCAATCGTTTCTAGGAGTATGCAACTTCTGCCGCAAGTTTAAAGACCATTACTCAGAAACTGTAAGCAAATTATAATCATTACTGAAGAAAAACGCTCCCTGGATATGGAATTTTACAAAAACGTTCGTGTTATACACGGATGCGTCAATAAATGCTGTAGGAGCTCACCTTTTTCAAGAAGGAGAAAATGAAGAAATCTTAAACATTGCCTTTGCCAGTAGAAGTCTGCAGGATGTGGAAAAGAGATACACAATAACGGAATTAGAATTGCTGGCTGTAATCTTCGCGTGCAAAAAGTTATCCAATAGTTTTGTATACAGACCACAAGGCATTCTCATTCTTATTTACATGCAAACATCTCAATTCAAGATTACAAGATAGACGTTATTAATCTAAGAATTTAATTTACATATCAAGTACTGCAAGGGAAGTGAGAATAAAATTGTTGATTTTTTGTTGAGATATGGAAAGGTAAACCAGATCGGCAATAAATTAACCATAGGAGCATTAAAGAAAAAGGAAGAAGAAAAGAAAAAGGAATTATTGGGAAATTTGAAAAATAAGCAAAATGAAACCAGATAAGAAAAGAAATGGAGGAAAATAACATGAACCAAAGTAACAAATTAGGAAGAAACTTTAGAATCCAGGGAGGATTACTTTTTAGAAGAGGAAGAAGACTGGTGGACCATATGTATTCCGTCTAAAATAGAAAAAGAAGCGATAAAAATTTACCATGGTCACATAGGTCATTTTGGAACACATAAGATAGTATTAGCAATAAAGGAAAACCGTTACATTTCGAATCTAGGGAAAAAAGTAAGGGAATGTGTATCATCATGTGACATCTGTTAAAAAGCCAAGGTCACAAACAGAAAACAAGAAGCGCTTCATGCAAAATGTCCTAGTCGAGAAACCTTTAGATATGGTATCAGTTGACCTGTTCGGGCCATTACCGGCAGCAGCGAGAAGTGTGGAGCACATATTTGTGATGTTGGGATATCTTCACAAAATATGTAAAACTTTACCGGATAAAAAAGGCGAATACGAGAACTTTATTAAACAAAGTCCTGAATGATTTCCTACACAATGTAGGCCAATCAAAAATACTATTGTCGGATCATGGAAATCAGTTTACCGCCAAGAGATGGCAAGAGGGATTACAGACCCAACGTCGAATCCGGTAGAAAGAATTATGGGAGAACTTGGAAGGTTATTCCGAATATACTATAATGAGAAGCATACGAATTGGAGCAAGTGGGAGAGTCAATTCGAAATCTGGCTGAACATGTCTGAACACGACAGTACTGGCTTCACACCCATAGAGTTGTTAAAAGGCCGCAGATTTAATCATATAATTGAAAGTTTAATAGAATTTCCAGTACGCACCGATCCGGATGTAGAAACAAAAATAATATTTGCCAAAGAGAGACGCAGAAGCCGAGCCCAAAATCGGAAAAGGAAACATGATGATCAAGTGAAAAGGCCTATGAAATATTATCCAGGAGACTTGGTACTCCTTAAAACACATCACCAATCATCCTCGCTTAGCCATGAATAAAGAAATTCTTTCTGTTGTACGAAGGACCATATGAAGTAGTAAGTGAAAGGGGGCCAAATGCTTATCTTTTAAAATATCCAAACCGGGAAGAAAACAGAGGCGTACATAATGTAGTACATTTAAAAAGATATATCAGAACAAACTAATAGTACCGTAAACGTATAGGCAGCTTCCTCTGTTTAACTTTACTAGACTTCCTCTCTCATTACTATCGACATTGCTACTTGTTTTGTGCCTTTTTAAACAATCACACGAGAAGGTTGTTAGTTAGCTTCTGTTTTTGTTTCATCCAGATTCTAAATACGGGATGGATCACAAAGTTCTGAGTATCTTTCATAGTTTCAGCATCAAAATTTCCTTTTGTTTTTTTCTTTCTACCCATTTCTTACCATCTTCAAACAATCTGTAACAAAGAGATACCTTGTTTCAAATAATTTTTAAGCATGTTATTTCAAAAAAGGTGTATCTTTTTCCATTGGTTATGTCTAATGGTGCCTCATACCCTTTTGTCTGAAGGTGCCCCTAGACTATAGGTGAAAATATAACCCAAGAGTGCCGTCAGTAACAAATTTAATTAGTATAGGTTGTACAGCAATAAATGGACTTAAAACTGGTTACAATGTTAATTACCCTAATACCTATCTTCTAATAAAGAACTCATCTTACCTGTAATCCAAAAATTTACTTTCAACCACCAAGAACAAACTTTTCACTTTAGTACAGGAAATCTGTACCACAGTGCTCTACTTACTGAATTACAGTAGTGTGAGTGAGAATGGAATTTTTTGATATCAGTGTGGCCAACTTAACCCCTTTAATTTACCCACAATGTCAATATCTGAAGCTGCCCCCTGTCTGAAGGAGCCCCACTTTCCCCTGCGCGTATTAATTCCATGTAATACACATGGAAAACACAGCACTTCATGTTCTGTCACTCTGCTAAGGTGTTTCTAACCTCGACCAAATAACTCGCTCATGGCGAAAGAACAATCACTAACGACATAACTTTAACTTAACTTGACCTTCACGCCATTCCCTTGCGGGGTAGACAAAACAATCCATGCCTCTTATTTATTTTTCATTCACAATCTTTCTCCATGCTTTCCTATCTCCGCATACCTCCCTAGATTCCGCAAGGTTCATACATTGTCTCTGATATGCCCTTTTATTTTTAAAACCCCTTATCTTTCTTTCCTTTATCATACATTCTACTACATTCAGCCAAGTTTTACGCGGCATACCAGACCCGACCTTTCCTCTAACCTCGCCCACATATATTGGCTTCGTTAATCTTACGTTGTTCATTCTCTCAATGTGACCAAATCAACGTAACGTACTACTTTAATATCTATCCAGCATCGTCTTTTCCTCGCCACACTCCGTCATTATGCATTCATTCTCTATTTAGTCCCTTCGCGTTTTACCACATGCGCTTCTCAGAAATCTCATACTCACGGCATTTATTTTTCTTTCGTGCTTTTTTTGACATACCCATGTCTCACTTCCATACAGTACTAATGGGATAAACACGCCATTATAGATTGCTCGTTTCGCAGCTAGGCTCATGCTTTCGTTTCTCATTGTCGTCCACATACTTACAATAACTTTCCTTCCAGCATTGACCCTTCGTCCAATCTCGCCCTCGATTGTACCATCTGCATAAACATTCCACCAGCTCGTCTACTTGCTCCACAATTTCATCTTGCAGGGTAAATACTCTACTCTCCTTTCCACCTTCCCGATTGAACACCACAATCTTAGTTTTGTTCACGTTTACCTTTAGGTCCATGTTCTCACAGACTGTATCAAACTTCCTCAGAGCGGTTTGTAGCTCATCCGCACTGTCACTTAATAAGACTGTGTCATCTGCATACACCAGAAGTCGTGCATTTACGTCACCAACCATTACACCATTTGTATCGGTACATGCTTGTCCAACACATTTATCCACGTATACATTGAACAACTACGGTGACATCACACAGCCTTGTCGTAATCCTTCCTCAATATTAAAGTATTCACTCATACCTCCTCTCACCCTAACACGTGCCTGACTACCGTTGTATACTGCCCTTATTCCATTTATTGGACCTTCATTTACGCCATATTCACTTAATATTTCCCACAGGCTCTCCCTATTCACTCTGTCGTATGCTTTCTCCAGATCTACAAACGTACAGTACAGCTTCCTTTTTACCCTTAAACACTTTTCGATCACCTGCTGAAGGGCAACCATCCGATCGACACATCCTCTCCCTGGCATGAAGCCAACCTGTACATCCCAAATCAGACTTCTTCGAAATACTTTATCATGCACGCTGAGCAAACTTATTCCTCTGTAGTTCTTGCAATCACTCTTGTTCCCCTTACGCTTATACAGTGGTAAAATGATCGCGCTCTTCCAATCCCTCGGCAGTTTTCCACACATAAGGCACACAATCTTCGTATAAGCTTTACACCTCCATACTTTAGCATTTCACAAGTTTAATTATCGGCAATTCATTTTATGTAATTACACCATATATTTTAGTTGCAAGTCCCTTTCTCATTTTATGTTCCGCTTCCACAACTTTAAAGGTACATACATGACTTTAAATTCTTGGAGAAACGTATGTGCAGCATCCGGTGTAATATCTGCGTGGAAAATAAATTAGCCTCCCTAATCTTCTAAACTATTTGTTTCGTCTTTTATGATGCAATCATACTAAAGCATTAATTTGTAGGATATTAAACCAGGTTATAGATTTTCTACTATATTTTCCGTTTCAATTTTTTTCCTAAACCTTTACAAACCCTTAGGCTAGGTTAACACATCGAATATTGTACCCAATTAATGATTCAGATTAGTAGAAAAGTAAAACATCCTATTAGAATGATAGTTTTAATCCGTGCGAATCAATTACGGCGATCGTATGTATTATCCTTATGAATAACAGCCATAGTTACACCCTTATTGAATAATACACTGGTATTAGCGCATTGTAAGAAACATTTCATCTCAAAAATGGTGGTGCAGTCACACTGTTAACGACTTACTGTCGGTGCGTTAGAAAAGTGATCGTATTAGATAATACGATCACTTTTCTAACGCACATTCCAATAATAGAACGTTACACTCCCAGAGGTAAAACCAATTTAACCTTGTACTGCTCAACGTATCTCTCCTTAAATTCCTCATTAAATTATCTAAAAACTTTAAATAAGCGCTGCCTGACGTTTCGTTTCATACGTTAGATTATGTTCAATGTAGTTTGCTGCCGGCGAGTGTCAACAAACGGTGAGCAGTATCTCTGCATTTGTGAGTATTTTCATACAAACCTTGGTGGATTTTCTGCTAAGGTAATATTTTTGTGATAGTATGTCTTGAAGTGACTAATTTCTTTAATTTTTTTATGAAAATATGCCTTATATTTGGATGTATCAAATTGGAGACATAATGATTTTGATTAATATTTTTGTACAGTATCTATTTTAGCTTAAAATTTTACATTCTGGTTCTAGAAAATTCCTCGGTCAAAGAAGTACCTTACCCAAGCCGAATTAACGCAAGGTATTGATCATTTGTCAGATAGCGAGGATGAATTTGACTTAACTCTGGAGGATAATGAAGAGAAAATTGCAGTAGAAGCTGCTTTGAGCGAACTTAGCAATTGAATTTGATGATGTTTTGGAGGATGAGCAAACAGATACCAATGAAGAAACCATCGGTAATGACGAAGCTTTCAATTGCGAAGGTGCAGAAAGTATTGAAGAAGAACGCGAGACAATGCAAACAAATGTTGATACTGAATCCATTAATGACGAGAAGACTGAAAAAGAACGTTAGGTTGAAAAAAATTAATGTAGTTTTGAACAATGCAGCGAAAGAATTCAAAGACTGTGAATAACTGGGTGCTGGTTTGATGGAATTTGAAACGTGATTTGCCTTCTTCAAATATTTTTTCGACTGCAAATTACTCCAAAAAATTGTAAACCAGTCAAATTTGTATTTAGCACAAAAAGATCGCAATACCACATATGTGTGTGTGTATGTCCATTGTACACATGCCCAACGTTAGAGAATGGCTCTACATTTCAATGACAATTCGCAAATGTTGTCCAGAGATCATGAAAACCATGACAGGCTCTATAAACGGAAACCCGTTATAGACACACTGTGCTCAAAATCTCACAGTATTCCTATAGAACAAAAATTGTCAGTGGACCAGCAGTTATGTGCAACAAAGGCCACAAACTACTTGTAGCAGTATATGCCTGCAAAACCCCATAAGTGGGGATATAAATTTTTTGTTCTTTGTGGCATCAGTGGAATTCTTATAATTTTGAAGTATATTCTGGCTCAGAGAATCTACATAAATTTAGATTACCTGAGGAGCCCCATTTCGGGGGTTGCTTCAAATACGATTGTACGTTTATACAGAGTAATTCCAAGAAACCAAAACCATATTGTATACTTTGACAACTACTATGGTTGTGCAATTGAAACGCATCTTTGGTCTATAAAAAATATATTTGGAAATAAATTTATAAATAATCACATCTACAATTAAGGCACATATCCCATCCCACTGCATCACCAACCGATTTACACCTTGCTTGTAAAATTCTCGTGACTGCTGGTTGAAGAATTCCTTGACGGCGTTTTGTATTTCAGCGTCCGATTTAAAGCGTCTACCTCTCAATACCTTTTTCAGCGGGCCAAAGATATAGAAATCGCAGACGATAAATCTGGGGTGTAGGGTAGATGTTCTAAAACCCTCCATTTTTTTTTGCACATTTTTTTTACTACGTTTGATGCATGAGGCCGTACGTTGTCATGAAGCAAAATGACACCATTGGAAAGTTTTCCTGGATGTTTCCGTCTTATTGCTTGATGAAGCTTATTCAGAGTTTCGTTGTATAGGTTTGCATTAATATTCACACTGTGTTCTTTAAATTATATCAGCAATGGTACTTTGTTGTCAAAACAAATGTTAGCATCACCTTGCCTGCGGAAGGTTGTGATTTAAACTTTTTTGGTGGTGGTGACTTTGAATGTTCCCATTGCGTCGATGACAACTTGCTGTATGGTTCGATATAATGGCACCAAGTTTCGTTACCATTAGATTGTATACAATCTAGTGTTTACGGAAATAATTTTTTCGCTTAAAAACAAAAAATTGCGAATTTTAGGATTAAGTTGTTATCGTTGAGGTAACATGAGGTTATGATCCCAGTAAATGGTAGTATTGTCAATCCATTGCACAATGTGATTTAATATCTAGCCTTTACATCTTAACATAATGTTCTCTGTTGCGTGGACAATGGAAACTTTCTGAAATTCCATTTATCGTCTATTAAATGCCGCAGTGCCCATTTACCAGACATAGTATTCCGGTAAAACCATTACTATTTTGAATCTTAGAATGACTAGATGCGCAAGATCCCTGTCGATGTCAGCCGAATATCGAAAAAGTACACCATAACATATAAAATTCAAGTGTCGTATACAAAAATTATTATTTTCCTGAGTTCTGGATCAACTCTTTCTTCTTCAGCAGTTTTGTTTCCGGACTCTTGATGTAATAGGGCATATTTTGAATCAATGCAGTGCTGGATACTTTACGTAAGCCCGCAGACGAAAGACTATCAGTAATTAGTAAGAATGTATTAAATCCATAAGATCAAAGCTAATCGAGTTAGACGTCCATTGGGCAAACGTAATTATGTAACCCAACCTTGCGTAGTACTCATGATGATTTCGTGCTTAGTACGTAAACGGTTAGTCTTGACAGGAGTCAATATACTAATCTATAGCATAGAATTTGATGACCCATAGTAAACTGGACTGTGCCTATTTAAAAACAAAGGCGTTATTATCAGCTGTTTTCACGTCGTTTTTTTTTCATTTAAATTTGAACATGGCGAGTTAACAAGAGAAACAACAGTAAGCCTTCCGTAAATCTTTAAATAACATGCCGAAACGAGCTGTATAAAGATCACTTTATTAACGTACCAATTGTAACAAACCCAATTTCACGTGTATATCTCCTAATCCGACTTATATTCCCGATGATGTAGTAAATCGTCTCAATTAGAGTATATAATCACTTTCAAATCTACTCTTCGAACAATTCACACCAAGATTAACAACACAAGTATCGTCACCCTTGGTACCCCTTTTTTTGAAAACTGATGGTGTTAGGTACACAAAACTGGAATATGCCGTTGTTACAGAACTGTCACTAAAGCGATTGGTGCAAGTTCAAGACATATTTCAACTACATCACCCATCCTTACACTGTCATAAACCAGTCAGAAACAAACATCGAATTCCACAGGTCCGTATATCCTTACTTGAATGTAGTTAAATTTTGTCTGTTGGGATATAGTTTTGGTGAAATGATTGCCAGCAATATATAAGAACGTGATTATTAAGATAATAGTTGGAAGGAATCAAATGTTAATAGATGCTGCCTGCAAATGCAGTCAGAGCAAGCGTTTGCGAGTATTCATTCCGAATCGTCCCACAATTGCTACAAGTGCTGGAGTTAACCAACTGTAATTATCAAAAACGCGTATCCTGAACGTTACGGATAATCTAAAATGTCATTTATAAGTTGTCTAATCCATGAAACCATTTAAACGCCTCATAATACAATAAAAAATTTGCTTGATTTATTTCTTACCCCACATTCAGTGTTATGTATTAAAAAAATTATGATACACCTCTTGGCATATCTGTTGATGCCTTACATATAAAACGCAGATAATTATCAACCCAACAATCAGCTTTATCACTTGCTTGCAGGTTCACTAAGCGATATCATTAATTAAAAAGCAATATTATTCAATTCAGACACACCGTTACGTTTTAAATATCTAACAAGAGTGTAATCGTTATCTACTTGTGATACGGGCTACTCTAACCGTCCCTCTTCCTTTTTTATTGTTAAATTGATCTTTCTAATTTTTAATTGAATGAATTTAAATTAATTATTTATATGTCTCGACTAATACTCAGCGCAGTGAGAAAACTCTACTCTACAGGACTTCTGGGGTGTTTTTAATGCAGTTATGATAACTATGAAACCTTAATTTTATACAAAACAATAGACAAATCAATTTTAAATCTTCATTACAAAGAAAAACAAGATACGTGAACCAAGGGCATGCCAGTTCAAATCTACTACTAAACATGCAATCGAAAGCTGACGTAATAATCCTATAGATATCAATTCAATTTGATAATGGAGACACGTTTACTAGATTATTATGTCACCTTTTTAATTATTAAGCATTAAACAAAATACATGCAAAAACCTGTCTAAACTTGCAATCTTCTTTTCTTCGCTTAAGCAAATCCGTCCTATAAAGGTGCGTATTGTTGCCTCGACGCAATTCCCGCTTCCAACAACAAAAGCCAAAATGATACTACAAAAGCTAGGCGAATTAACGACAAAAGCTTCTTGCAGTAAATGCCACCTGGACAAAAACTGATTTTTAAATTCCTGAAAAAGCTAGGCACGCACAGAATTGGGTACATCCGTTTCTTCAAAATTCAATTCCTAAAAGTCAACACAAAAATTCAGATACTTAATCAAGGTATTAAAATGTTCTTTTAACTCTCGCTTCAGAGCGAAAGTTTTTGCGAAAATGGTAGCAAATCACTCCGGTCTCTTGTCAAATAAAGACTATACAACATATTTCCATCCATCTAGAAAGCAAAACTCCCTTCCCAGAAATATCAACTAGGTGAAAGAAGTGATTATAAGGTCCAAATAATCAGAAACACGTTGTTCTCCCTTGATTCCATGCAGGGAGGTGATTTTGGACGGTTGCCAGATAATATCCCCAGCTAATCCGTATATTTTAAGTTTTGACGACGGTATCCTATAACGCCCATCAAAAGAATAAAAAATCTACCACATATTACAAACATATAATTATAATTAATAATAATTTTTAATATCATTTAGTGTTAAAAATACCTAGAAAATAATAAAAAATTGGGCACTCCTCTAGAATGTTCAACATCAATCCAAAGGACCCTCATAAATCGGTATTAGTACCGACTCTATTTCTCCTCCATATGAACAATCTATTCTGTTCTGTCAACAACACGATTGACAGTTCACTTCAGAGTCAGATCACTTACTGCCGGAAATTTTTCCAGAAAAAACCTTCAAAGAATTACTCAAACCCAGAAATCAGCAGACTGCTATCAACCGTCCAACTCTCGAAGACTATATATAGCACGCCGGTTTAATAGGTGGTAGTTTCTAAAAGGTAGGCTTATTATCGAACTCGGAAACCTCTCTCCAACCAACTTCTTTTCATACCTCACAAATCAGACCTATTGCTTCCATTTCAGGAGGTCGGCCTCTCAGTCACGTTTAGCGTTATTGACATCATTCAAGGGAGAGTTTCAGTTTCATTAAAGGTTCTCTTAAAGATCGTCGTCAAGTGACCGATCTGTCTTATATCGCTACTACCACAGTTTTTACTCCTCCATTCCCCGTTTTAGCATCCCGAAAAACTAGATCAAGGTGTATGCATTCATACGGAGATTTATAAGATACAACTGCGTTTGAGCATTTATTTCTAAGGTGTCCCAATAGAACATACTACCTACCTATTGTTTCCTTTTTCGAACCACACATCTGCAAACCTTTAAATCCCGAATCAACAAAACCACCGCTTTGCTTCTTAAACCACAAACTCATTATAATTTCGTATTCTGAGGGGTAAATACTGTTGTACCTCACGTCAATAATAATGACTTACACTTGACAACATACTGAGTGGTCACGTCCTACGCAGTATAAAATGTGTAATACAATTATTTTCTTCAGTTTATCTCTAAAACAAAAACGAAAATAATACGGATTTAACATTGTGAGATGGTAACCTGTGCTGCTTCGGACAAGATGTGCAATTGCAAACACTATACGTAAAGATTCTGTACGACGAATCATTCGAATCCGAACCGCTCCATTTGCATCCACCTCGCTTAAACTGCAAACTTATACTTCCTAAAACACAAGAAAAAATATTAACAGCGTTTTCCGATGTAAAATTTTCGTTAAATCAAAACATGGGGATTTACGGGCGTAAAAGTCCTACGAGTTAAATGATAAGGTAATAAAACTATTTACCTATGAAGTTACCGCATTATCGACAAACTAATTTTAAATTTAAATTAAAATTTTAAACTCAATTCTTTTACTTAAAAAAAATGTTTCCCTTTTTTCAGAATGATATATTCTTGTTTTATCGTTCTCTGTTTCTTTACACAATCACATTTGTAACATGAACTTCAAACAAATGTGAGTATTTTCAAAGTTAAGGTTCTAATAAGGAAAGTTACCCGACCAGTATTCACCTAAATAAATGCACATGATGAGCGTTACGACGTAGAAACAATTCTTCTCAAGAAGCTCGCAATATCGACGACGTGCACGGACCTAACCCAGCAAATAAAGGAAAAGTATTTTGTGATGAATGGTTAACAGTGATGCACTAAGCAGGCCGTATGCCGATATCAAAGTCAAGTAGCTCTTGAAACAAAAGGTTGGGCAGAAGTTTATGTAAGATTAGTGGTGATATTCACTATTGTTTCTTGAGATTTAGTACCTCATAAACAGCAGATATTTATTGTTAAACATTGGACGCCGCTGCTTCTCATGGGAGGTCCGCTCTCTGTCAAAATTGTAGAAATTTCATATCAATTTTCCCGACACTTTCGCTATTCATAATATTTGCTGGATTTTGTTTAATTTTGACCACGCAACAACAAAAGCTTCCTGAAGAGCAGGGTTTTATACTAAGGCATTAGATGCATCAACAAACACAGCCCTTACAATTGCAAAATGATGTAAACTACACTAATTCTTTCTTCCAAAACATTTGTTATTAATCGTGTCATGCCGAATGATAATTCCATAGGTAAAGGTTTATTTCAATAAAGTACTAACTACAAATATCGGATTAGTTGTGATGGTTGCTGCTTTCTGTATTGTAATTATAGCGTAATTGAATATCTGTACTTCCGACTTAAGTATTTAACAAATTAACATAAATAATGCTTATAGAAAGTTAAAAATGAAATTCTGTAACGGCAACGCTGGTGGAGCAAGCTGTAGCAAACGCTGGTGGAAAATTGTCAAAAGTAGCCATAGGCTAACAATAAAAATTTTTATTAAAAAAATGAATTTAGTATGGATCATTAAACAAGTAGGCTATTAACTTTTGAGACAGTGTGTGGGTGTGTGCGTGTTTGGAAACGTGTGTGCGTGTGTACACGTGTATACGTGTGTGTACGAGTGTGTACGTGTTTGTAACTGTGTATACGTGAGTACGCCGGTGTACGTCTGTATGTACGTGCGCCGGTGTCTCTCTCTCTGTGTGGGTGTGTGTGTGTCTGTGTCTGCGTGTGAGTGTGCGTGTGTAGGTGCGACTGTGGGTATTTGTGTGTGCCCGTATGTATGCCTCTGTCCGTCCGTCATAATTTAAATTACATCCCGCTACCATCCCATTGCGTTTTGCCGGCTCATTTCGGATTTACTGTCACCACCCCTAGTGCTTATTTTACACGTGACACGGTGCATCTCGACCACAGGGCTGTATTTCCTATGTTGACTCAGTTCCCAAAACGTTATATGTTTTTCATCTATAGTTATCCACAAGAATACGAGACCATGCACTCCGGACGCCGACAGTGAACTTCAAAACATCTTTAGGTGAACTTAAATGTTCTTTAATTTTTTTATTTTTCCCTGTAGCTTTAAAAACTGCCCTAACGCCGTGGTTAATCAACCTTTCAATTCTATCCATAATAGCTATAAAAAGAAAAGCAGTATCAACATTAAACGATTGTTTTTCTTTGCGGATACGTTTAACAGGTTTAACTGCATTATTGTCTTTAATGGATTAACCATTCGCTTGTAGAGAAGTTTTCAAATAGTTAGATTTACTTACTTTGCAACACTGAAATGTATTGATGGATTAGTTAGTTAAATTTGAAAATAGTAATAAACAAATAAAATGCAGATGCACTTTAAAAATACAAGCAGAAGAATTAACAGTAAGTATCAATAATATCAAAATGCTAAAGTCAAGTATCATAAACGTATAAATAATTTGGTCACAATTACAATGAAAAAAACTCACACATAACAAGTTTTATTTTGTGGATTAAATACAAATAACATAGTCATGATATCAAATTCAATTCGAATCCCCCTCAGAAGACTATCTCCAATTCCTTCGCACCCATTTTTAATCCCACCATACATATGTAAATAATGTATGTATACAGTCTTTTTTACGTGTGTGTTTTATTTATTTCAACACTACCGTAACGCGTGCGACGTAGGAATTATAAAGACGTTATGCACTAAATAGCCATTTATCGCAATGGAGATTATTTAAATACAACACAACTCACAATTTAATAATAAACGTACTTTAACCAGATTTATAAATGGAGCAGAAAATAAGTTGCATATAAGTTAATTTTGTATGTAGTGATTTATTATAGCACAATGAGTCAATTTTGCAAAAACAATCTTTTAAAGTAACGATTTGTAAATAAAATAAAAATTTGCAGATTACGTTAAAGAAGAAATGTAAGAATTATAATGTTAAAAGGCAATTGAGGTGATCATTTACTACTTTTAAGTAAATCAAGTGGTGCTTGAACTTTTCGTGTTTACTGTTTTTAAACAAAATAGTATTGATATTGTTTTTTTAGACAGTTTACAGCTTGATTATTTTGAATAGATTCAGTTAAATTTAATAAGGTTTTAAATTGAACAACTTTCCTATTTATAAATGTTCCTCTAAATTAAAGTTAGAGTTTATTAAATTAACATAAATTTGTGGCGAAATCAATTTATTAAAAATTTAACATATTATTGCAAAGTAGTGAATTTATTTGGAAAGTGGTTAAGGTAAAATTATTTGATGCGATAAAACCATTTTATTAATGAATTTTATGTGATAACTTGACGTAATCTTCAAGATAAAGTAATTATATGAAAATTGAAAGATAATTAGTAACTTAATGCTTTTTTTATTGTTATGTTCTGCGATTTACTATAAGGCTAATTATCTTGGTCCTGGTTATTGTTTACCGAATATTTTGAGTTTTTAGTTAAACAGTATAATTTCTCTTTTTAAATTATAATTAGCCCAGTTTCAAAATTGGTTGGATATTATTTACTTATTATTACATTTTGGTAACAACAAACGTTTAACTAGATCATACGGGAATGATAGATAAATATTTATTGAGCGACTATTAATTCATTATTTTGGATTGGATTAATGTTAATCAGTTTATTTAACCAATTTTAACGTACTTTAGGAGATTTAAAATAACTATTACGAATTGTAAGCTTGAAATGAAGTTATTTATTTATAGAGTGGACACCTTCTCTTCTGTTGTAAATTCAGGATTGATATCATCTTGCCTCATATTCTATTAATAATATTGAATTAATAATAATTTGTTGAGAAAATACTAAAATTAAGCTCACAGTACAAAGTTCAAAGTTTTAAGGTGCTATAAGCTTAAAAATAGTGCAACGGAAAAGTAATGGGCAACTTATCGTAATGGTGTTGGATATATTTCACGTACGTAAGAACTTACATCACTTTTTCGTGCACACATAAGTATGTATAGGTTTAACAACGAACAATCTCAGACATCATAACGGCAAGACCTCAACATGTTTAGTCGACATATTGTGGTAAGCGCAAAAAAATTGAGTTGGGATTTCATCTTCTACAACGACTAATTTAGTAATTAATATTTTCCTGTGGATAAATTGTATCATTACCCAAGTTAAAAGCAATATTGATTTTGATGGGGGTCGAACGACATCATTTAGTAGACAACGTGCCAATAGACGGAAAATTTTCTGTGAAATGAAACACGTCAAAAATAGCCAAAATTAAGTTTTTGGAAAAATTTCTGCAGTTGCAAAATTCCGGCCAAGATCTCGGATTTGTGTGCCTAGACGAAACGTTTTATCAAAATGGTTGTAATATCCAGCGTTGGGTGCACGATTCTGACATCAAAAGTCAAGGTAAAAGGTACACCATTTTACACGCGGGGTGTAATTTATGGTTTTTGAAAAACTGCGATTCTTTACTCGATTCTGGGAATGAGGGATCGGGATTATAATAAAACTATGAATGGGAGGGGTTCCAAAGTGAGTGATTAAACAGCTGATTCTTGCGTTGTCCAAAATACCCGGAAATTGTATGGTACTAATCGGTGTTCCCAATAAGGGCGAGACGATGTTGAAATGAAATAAAGCAAGCTGTGTGAGACATTAACGAAATTTTTTTGTATTTGAAAGGCCCATGTATGCCATTATGTATGGAATGTAACATCGTTCAAATGTCTGTCGCGGCTTCTCACGATGGTACGTATCCAAATGGCCCAATTTTCAATGACTCTGTCGCATTGAATTTGATGGATGGCCCTGGTTATGTTGACTTTACGCGCATCGGTCGATTGCAGCTTATTGGAATAGCCCAGCCACTTCAGGAAACTCCACAAGAAATAGTGGAATCAAAACGCACGATCTTGGTGACCCATTCACGTGACCTCTGCGAGGTAACCATACCCTCGAATCGTTCATGCAAAATGTCGATCGTGGCGTCCGCTGTGTGGCATGTAGCGCGGTCCTGCTGGAACCACATGTTGTCTACGTCCATATTGTTCAATTGGGACCAAAAGGAATCGGATATCAGAATTATGTAGCGCTAGCCGTTCACGGTGATAGCATCTCCAACGTCATTGTAAAAAAAGTACGGACCAATGACGCCGCCTGCCCAAAATCAGCACCAAACAATAATATTTGTGGATGCATTACCACCTGGTGAACCTCGTTTGGGTTGGTGCCGTCCCATATACGGCAATTGTGCTTATTAACATAGCCATTCATAAAAAAATGCGTCTCGTCGCTAAAGATGATTTTTCGGCCAAAATTGGGGTCCTCTTCCAAACGTTCGGAAACCTCGTACGCGAACAAATGGCGTTGTCTATGTTATTAACTTTTAGGTCCTGGGTCAGTTGGATCTTCTACAGATGAAGGCTCAAGTCCCAACGCAAAATTCGCCAAGTTGAAGTTTGTGAAAGGCCAAGTTCTTGTGCACGGTGAGAAATGCCTAGGGTACTGCACTTTCACAGACCGTGGCGATGTTCTCGGCCGATCTGGCGTTCTTTTGACGTACGGGTGTTGGCTGACTGTTTACTGAACAGGTCGTCCCGAATTTGGCCACCAAACGTTAGAGAGTCGGCTTTAAAGGACCACCGCGCCTGCCGTAAAATGCGTGCAACGCGCCCAGCGTTTTGATAATAAAGTTTTATCATTTGAACGCGCAACTTGGCAGACACTGATTTGGCATCAGTGACTAAAAAATAAACAACAGATTAGACAGACGCCACCAAAACAACAGAAGGATCAGCCGCGGTAGTCGGTTACACATGGGGCCGAAAAAGCAACAGTGGAACAAAGTTCAACCTTTTAGGTCCACAAGCAAAAATTATGTAGTTGATACATTTTGATTAAGCATAGGTATAAAGTTTTACGATTGCCTTCTTACCATTGTCAGTATAACCCTATTGGAATGGCATAGAGTTTCTGTAAAAATTATTACAATAAGCACATAACTTTTGAACCCCCATGAAAGATAGGGTTCAGAAATTCTAGCTTGAGACTTTGGTTGTTCTCTTACAATGTGGCAAACTTTTTGTTGGCACACGGACAAGATTATTTGAAATGATTGAGAGAAACATTTTTTCGATTGAACCTGTTATAATAGCACTACGACAATTTAATTCAGATAGTGATATGGATTCAGATTTTTCTGGTGATATAATACAGTTAGAATAATACTCCATTGTTTGGTATCAAAATTTTAGTAAAAATACATTTAAAGATAACAGAAATCTTGTGGTCAATTTCATTTCGCTATTTAAATGGATACAGTTCTGTTTTTTTTACTTTCCTGTGTACGTGACAGTCAAGAAAAGAACGACGCAGCAAATTTCATCACGAAATCAAACCTTCACATTGGATTACTTATGAAAAAGCGCTGAAGATTTCCTAGATAGGTTAGATTAAATGGATACATATTGATGTTCTGGTTACCTATTAACTTTGAGACCGAAGAACTATAAGTTTGCATATAAACATACCTCTACATCATATTTAATAGTCAAGAAAAGAATGAGAAGGTAAATTTTCATCACGAAAGCAAGCCTTCACATTGGATTACGTATGAAATTACGCTATGGATTTTCTGCACAATTCTCCCTCGTTTTTTATTTTGGAAGAGTGAAAAAACGAGAAGGCATTTTTATTAGTTTTTACGTAGATTTAGTTAACACAACATCTCATTGTATTAGATAGAAAACGATGTTGCCATTTAGGACCAATGTAAAGAATATACAATTTACGTTCTACGTAGACGTTCAAGATCTGAAAACTAAAATTTACTTTTTTTTTTAATAGCTCACTCGACGATTTTCGTGCAAGCAAAGTCTAAATAGCGTGAAAAACTATATTGCAAAGCTGCATTTTAAAAAACATAACCTACAATTTTCAAAAGTCCAGCTACTGTTCTTTTGACAGTGCTACCACACTCTCCCTAGATTTCCATGGCCTGCTCTAATGCAAAATAATATGGGACAGAGTACAATCACTATACAACTAAAACGATATGATAGTTTTTGACGTTTAGTTTGCTACCTATGGTTTGGTAGCATCATGCGGCCATGGCTAGGTGACAATTTTGAATGACTCCTAAATGTGCATGGCAAAAGTTCAACATTATATTATTTTATCGCATTTAATTCTAACTTTTTTTTTGTTAATGGTTATAGCCATATCGTACCGGACTCGATTCGCATTGATTCGCGTGTACGTAAAGCCGAACACAGCAGCTCTGAGTATGCGATACAAAATTCAGTTTTGACAATAAGCTGCGAATATAAACACATTTCCGTACCCGTTTAAGTATTACGGAATACCAAACATTGATCAAGTCTCTTCTTCTCGATCTCTACATCTAAACGATGATATTGCAGCGCTATAAAACGATTTCAAAACAGTGTCGCAACGTGTTACCCCTAATGCGCCCTTAAAACGTTCCAAACCTAATGTTCACGGATGCCTTTTGTTACAATCCAACCTACACATATATGCTGGTATAGAAGATTATTTTGGAATCCACGACGTGTAAACGACATTGATGCCGAATATACTGAATATTAAAGTATCCTAGGAGCTACGATACAAACATTTTTTTTTTGTACACAGTCAACGTCACAGAGAACAATTTGCAAAAATTGCATTATTCATCCCACGTATTTCATATATCTTGTAATTGTCAAAATTGTCGTTTAATATGGATTACACCAAAATTTTCAAAAAGTTGTTAAAAAAGTATTTTACATATACCGCTACAATTTACATACAATCAAATCCCATTTTAGTAATGGAAGTACTTCTACTTTTGGTTGGATTTTTACTACTTGTGTTACAACACCTACAGATCACTAAAATATCAAGAAAATGTATGCGTTTAAAGCCGCATATGATTTACTACAAAATGGATACAGGTATTTACAACTGTTTAGTCGATTTGTATTTTAATTTATTCGTTTTTTCTTCAGAATTACATGGAAAAGTTTTGTATCCATCTGGTATTAGAAAGACGAGAAAACATAATCCAACTACAATGGTTTATGAAAGACCTATACCAAGTGATAGTTCAAAATCTCAATTAGGTTGGGTTCTAAATGAAGCTTCAGATAAAAATAGTTGGGCAGATCACTTATTGAGCATTACACCACAACAATATGTTAAAATGGAAAAGGAAAGAAAACAACGGGAAAGAGAATGTAATTGTTCTACGAATTCGTTATCAACGTTGTGTCAAGTTGTAGTCCGAAAGCAATGGTCTAACGAAACTTTAAAGAAGAAATTAGCTACCGTACGAGAAAATCTTGAATGCAACACAACGTCGTTAGAGTCTACGGACATGGGATATAAAATTGGAGAAATGAGCGAAAGTTTAGTTAGTATGTTAGAAAAATTAATAATTAATAGTTCCGTAGAAAACCCATTACCTTTTAAAGGTGATATTACAACTTTGGCTGCGGATGCTGCAGCATTATTAACAGACGAAAATATTCAAAATAATAATGCAACTTTCAACATTATTGAACATTTACAACCATTAACGCCTATTAGCGAAGCTGCGCAAATTTTAAGTGATGAACTGTCAAAATAAGTGCTAAAATTACATTTATCATTGTATTAAATTAATAGTGTAACAATAAACAATGCACTTCAAATTATGAGTTAAAAAAAATATTTTGCCGAAACCCGGGATTGAACCGGGGACCTTTAGATCTTCAGTCTAACGCTCTCCCAACTGAGCTATTTCGGCTTCATGTTTGCATCTGCAATTAACTGAATATTTCAACACAAAATAGAAATAAATAAATAAAAAAATATATTTCCATTATTGCACGTCAAACTCTAACCATCAATATAATTAAAAAAAAAATGTGTTACCTGTTATCAAATTATGATGTCCAAGCATAACCTACAATGAAGCCACATAATAATATTCATGGTAATTAGTTGTGGTAAAATGACAATGACCCCATTTCATTTATTTCCATTCTACTTTAACTATAACGTAAAACCAAAGCACTGCAGTAACAAAAGAAACTACCATAATTTCCTTAATGTGTAGATATGATAGAATAAGAAATCCTAACCCTTCCTTTGGGTTTTTTCATAACAATTTGACAGGATGGTGCGACCAACTACAATCATATATTTGCAAAAAGTGTTGGACAGTTACACATTTTCGCATCTCAGCCAATGATAGAAAAACATTTCCAACTTGCGTGAACTTTAATACTAGACAACCATTTAATTAAGACGAACAATTTTGTTCTTGTGAAGGAGCTAACTGATTTATTTACAAGTGAAAGATAAATAACTGCCATTAAACTTTCTAGCAAAAATTTTGATTGGAAACGAATATGAGATAATTTCCAGTTTGCGAGAACTTCGATATGTTTCAATATTCTATAACTATGATGAACAATTTTGTTTAAACGAACAGTCAAATTCAGTTGTATCACTCCTCGTTTATTTATACAAGGACAACGTATACCTCAAAATGGTGAGAAGTAGCAGACAAAAATAACTTTAATAGGTACCCAAAATATCCAATTAAAAATTTGGTTTTTATTATTGGAGAAATTGAACATGAAGAAAACATTTTGAACCTGCTATTTAAGTCATACAATAATGTTTAAATGATTGCTCGTATCAATTCATATATTTAAATATTATGAATTTCTCATTTTCTCACCAACAATCTGAACTCAATTTACTTTTCTTTAGAGAACACATAGTGAAGATAAAAGATTAATTTAGATGACAATAAATAAGTAGCAACACTTATAATAGTAGATACAAACAAATGTATAATTTTCAACATGTTGACCATTTATATTTACAATTGCAAATAACAGTTTCCATTTTTGTACTTAGAAATAAACACAAAAAAATCGACTAGAAGGAAAAGTTCTATGAAATCGCCATAAGATAAAAAATATTGCTAGAATATTTGATTTTACCAACAAAAACCATTTCTATAGGTTGTGTGGGATTCTATAAATGATTAAATGGCCCAATTTTCTTTTTATTTCATTTCTATACTTAGTCTAAAATTGCTCTACTTTCATAAAATATGCAACAAATTTAAAAGTACTTTGTTTTTAAAAATTACTAAAAACAAGCGTTATAAATTTTAACTTTGTATATAACACAAATATTATGAACCATCTTGTAGAAATTTAGCAAAGTTTCAAACCAATTTTGCTGACAACGCAAAATACCACCTTAACGAATTAACGCGCGAAAAATAAAATAAATTGGTAAAAACATCGATTAGGTAAATCTAACCTCAATTATATAGGAATTTCAGGTAATGCATAAATTTTATTAACAAATACATGTTACATATTCTAAGAAAGCAAAACACTATTAGTACTAAATATAATTTACATGCCAAAACTGCATAAAAATGTAATTCTTTTACAGCAGTAAAAAACCTTTGTACATTGAAATATTTTACAAATTCTGAATAGTCTCTATAATCGTAACAATTTGTACAGTACACTATCGACATGTGAATTTTAAAATAAAAATTTAATACCATTCAGAATTTGTACAAGTGTATATATTTAACGAGGGTTAACAAATTAAATACCAATGTTAATTCTATCGCTTAAACATACATTCCAAGGCAAAACGAATTACAGTGTAGTTAATTTAACTACATCAATGTGTACTTGACGAAAAAGTACTTACTGCAGTAGTCAAATGTAATTTAAAAGCTTGTTCTTTTTTAGACAAATTAAGGAATGACGTAAAATATTTGGAATGATAAAACAAATTTATCAACAGTCTTTTAAATTACGTCATTAATCATGTTTTACTTTTGGACGATTATCTCCGTTTTAAATCTTTTCATCCATTAATTATGAATGAGGGCATACGAACAGCTGCCCTAATAATTCCAGGGGTGTTCCATTTGAAAAAACTGTCGATTCTTATCAAATATCAAAACTAAATAAAATGAAATTTACATACTGAACATATCATAAAATTAGTATATCATCAACATATTTTTTCCCTAGTCTATTCACAATAAATTAATAACCACCTCTATTTCTGAAATCACCCCTACCTCTAAAATCTCCTCTGCCTCTATTACCTTCACGGCCTCTTCCTCTAAAACCACGACCACGTTGTTGTTGACCTCTATTCATTCCTCTTTGATTAAAACCTCTAAAATTCGTCCCGCCTCTACCCCCCCTTTGAACATTACCTCCTCTACCTCGATTACCCCGTTTATTTCGACCAACTGCATTATTAAAATTACCCCGCATATTACCTCCTCTTCCTCCTCTAAAATTTGAAAACTCCATTCGATTATTACCATATTCTCCTTCAAAATAATTTGTTTCTCCAAACTCATTGTTGTAATTTTGTTCTATCCACTCTGGTTGTTCTTGTGAGTTGTTAATATTAGATGGAGGTGCCTTATTAATGTTAGGTGGAGGTACGAAGAACATATTTGGTTGATTTTCAAAGTTGTTAGGTATTTGTTGATTGATAAATGATTCATTGTTACCAGGAATTAGTGCTTCCATGCCTAAATCGTCTCCAACCAAATCTTCTAAATCAAGATTTTCATGTACATCATCCAAAAAATTATTTGCATCAACATCATCAAATAAGTCTGCTGGCGGATCAAAAAAATCATCAAATGATGCATTATTTGGATCAGCATTTTCATTATCATCACTTAAATCCATGTCGATGCTTTCAACATTATCTTGATATTTCCTAGGTGATAAACCTGGTTTCTTTGATAGATTTGTCACCCCAAATTTATTTTTGTTTAGTAATAAGTCATTTAGTCTAGAACCCTCAAGTGGGTTATATATATTTGGGGGTGGGTTGGTATAATTTGCATTTAAAATATTATTGAAATTATCCCCATCCATATTCGAATTAAATGAATTTAAACTGAAAGAATTCGAGTTTATATTTGTACCATATAAATTTGTATCCAAATTCATGTTAAGTGGAGTTCTGCTTGGTTGAAAGCTGGTATTGAAACATGATTGGACAGGTTCGTTTGTTAAAGCTTTAGGTGGTGGAGGTGGTGGTGGCAATTTCAAGCTTTCAATAAAAGGCACTCTGTAGTCTTGATCCGCACTAGTTTTTTGTGGCGTAACAAAGTTACGAAAATCCTTGAATATAAAAAGAAACATTATTGCATATACATATATCAATATTTTGAGTTTTAATTAAGTAAATCAAATAACTATAAAGAAGACATAACTTATGTATATGTTACAATTATAAGATATCTAATCAGGTTTCATGTTTGTCAAATATTTTGGAAATTCTGTTCATGAACTAATACACAAAACCTGTTCAGAGTCCACAAGTTGTATACGATATGAAATTTTAAATGGTATTATTGTTAGATGTTCCTACTTAATTCTTGAAATTACATTTCTCACTTCTAAATAAACATTAAATATTGAGGCATAGTTCTGTGTTTAATTGCAAAAATTGAAAATTTCATCAGAGAGTGTTATCATCCACACAATGACTTATTGAAACAAAATCACACCAAATAAGCTGAATATGCAGGCATATTGTATATCCAAACTTCGCATAAGTGTAAATCCAAGCTTTTGTGCAAATTTGTCACGTATGAGTTAATACTTTCTCATAGCTTTCTTGGTTTATTCTAGAACTATTATTTTCTTAGACACAGTCCTACCATTTGACAGCCATCTTTTAGTGGAAAACTGTTGGGAGTGGTAATGGATACACACATACTAACATACACTATGATTTTAGTAACCAAATTTTATAGAAGATGAGTTAAAAACAAAACTACATTTTCACTTGCCACTATTTTTTTTATAGAATTTGAACATTTCTTTCAAGCATAGTATCTTCAATGCTATTGGTCCAGTACTCAATGAATAATCCTAGGTGTTTCTTGATTACCAGTTGTTAACTTCATATTTAATGACCATTTAGTACGCCTTACTTGTTTTTAGGCGTGTACTGCACAATCTTTGTCTCTTCTTGTGGACTTCTAACAAAATTATACACTTCCTTGTTATAACTTCTACTTGATTAGATAAATGTACATGTCATCTGCGATTACCAAGAAATTGTTTTCTTTTACAGGATTAGCAAAAAATAAATAAGTTAGTGTTAGCATTGGTAACCCTCATCCCCGTGTGGGAAATAGATTCCTTACTCAAATGATCCAAGAATACACTGTTTTATCAAACCTAATATCCATAGTACACGATGTTGGCTATCTCAATAGTCTTTTACTGAAAAGAATTTTTAATCTTGTTCATAAAACATACATAACGAATTCTGATTTGTAAAAATAAAGCAAAATTTAGTTTTAAAGTTTCTTAGAATGCAAAAATTGAAGCTACTGTTGAGGTAGTAAGTTTACAACATTGACAGATACACACACACACACACACCAAGGCAGATGTTAAATCAATATATCAAAATTGTGATCAAAATAATTTAAATATAGATATGTTTATGTAAATTTTAATAAACCTTACTATTTCTAACAGTAGTATAATCTGGTCCAATTTTTACTTACAAATGGAAACAAATGTAAGTTTTATGAAAACGCAAACTGTCGGGATTATTACTCATAATTCAGATACTTTGCTTTTTGGTACGCAACTGTGTATTTCTTATTAATTTTTTTCAAATTTAAACGTTTCGAGAACAATTACAGTTATCTTCTTCAGTAAATGATTACTTTTTGAAAATTATTTAAGTTGTAAAATGGGTATTTTTATATTTATTTGACATCTTAAATAATGTTCAAAAACTATAATTCTTTACGGAAGAAGATAAATTTGAAAAAAATACAAGATTTCATACTCACAAGCTAAGCATCTTAACTAAAAACGAATTACAGTTTCTTCTTTACAAAGGCGATTGCAAACATTAATTACATAGATTTCAACACATTTTAATTCTTCTCAGAACCTTGACCATTTAACCTTGAAAACGGTATACTTCAGCAATGTTAATTTAAACGAAAACGTTACATTTTCGTCCCAGGAGTCTGGTGTTACTGTACTTCCCACAATAATTCAGACAATGTAACGTGTTGTGGTTTTAATAAATGTTCTTACATTTTCCATCTGGAACTTATAATCTTAATAATAAAACAGAATTTCAAAAATTGTGAAACATTAGAAAATTTTCTTTTCCAAACCATGCAAAAATAAGATTTTCTATGTTTATTTTTAAGAACATAGAATTAACTAGTTGACTGCTCTCAATAAAAAGCTTAATTTTAATAAATACTAAACTACAATATATATTGGACATCTGGTCGCTACACAGGGTGCCCCGTAAATATTGCAACAAACGCTTGAAGATGCGTCGCTTATTAGACACAGGTCGTTAAAGAAAAAATTTTGTTCGTCTATTGCCAATAACTCCTAAATATTAAAGGTATATAAGGGAGATTCGGTTACTTACAATATATAAGGAATGACGTGTTGTCTAACGTATGAGGTAATTTTTAAATATGTCAGAGGCGAAGATATAAGGACCATTTCAGCGGCAGTTATTGAATATCTAACGTCTTTTACACGAAAAATGTTTACCTTGTTTAAAGCTCTAAATTAAGTAGTTTTTGGGAAAATTGGAATATTATAAGATCATGTACCTAAAGAGCCAATCTCTTTTTGATACACAATAATAACTTAAGATAAAATGAGGAATAATTTTTATTTAAAAAAAAAATTATTACGATGCGCTCCATTTTGCTCAATGCATACATTAGCTTGACGAATCATGGATCGGTGCACCCTTCAAAGTATTATCTCCAATTTCTCCAAATGCTGCCATCACCCTTGCCAATGATTTAACATGTCCCCATAAAAAGAAGTCAAAAGAATTGAGATCTGAAGACCGAGCAGGCCAAGCCACAAAACCTCCTCTACCAATCCATCGATTTGGAAAGAATTGGTCCAATTGGTCTCGAATATTCCTATAAAAATGAGCAGGTGCCTCATCATGTTGAAGCCACATATTGTCGCGAACGTTTAAAGGTAAATCGTCAAAGTACTCAGGTAAAATTGTTCTTAGAAAATGCAAATATAATCATCATTTGGAGGCAACAAATATGGCCCTAGTGTAGTATTGCCTATAATACCACCCCAAATAGTAAAGGCAAAAATTGTGTTGCTTTTCTTAAAGCAATAGCGTGGGGATTCTTAAAATCTCAAATGTGGCTGTTGCGACTATTGAAATAACCATCTTTGGTAAAACATATCTCATCTGTAAACAAAATGCTTCGAAGAAAATCAGGTTCACTTCGACTTTGTTGAATAAAATTGGAAAAATCCCGACGGTAATGATAATCTGCTGAAGTCATTGCTTGAACCTTCTGTATGTCATATGGGTAAAGCAATTCCTCTCTCACAGCTCTTCAGACAGTTGATTTGCTAGCATTCACGAAATTAGCGAATGCACGAATGCTGGTATCGGGATGATTATTAATTCGGTTCAAAATTGCATCTCCAAGAGCTACCGTGCAAATTGTTCTTGGACGACCAGCACTACCAGGACGTTTCAACGAACCGTATTCTCTTAATCGGCGATGAATTCTTTCTAAAGTTGAATGGTACGGAGGTTCACGATTAGGAAACCGTTTTGTATACAAACGCACAGCTTCATGGCCACTGCAATTAGCTTCACCGTAAATCATATGCATATCGGCTAAATATTCAAAATTATTCATGTTTAGGTATTTGAAAAGTTTCTAATTAAACTGTCCTTTAAATAATGACAGTATTCTTGAAATTCGCTTCTAAAATATTGTAAATTCTACTTACCTAGATTGTTAATTTCCAACTAATAAATGCCAGGAACAAGATATGTATCTTCTCACAATATTCCAATTTTCCCGAAAACTATTTACTTTAGAGCTTTACGTGTAGATGACTTTAGGTATTCAAAAACTGCCACTGAAATTCATTTTATGTCAGTCACGTACAAGTTACAGGGTTAGATACTTCAAATGACTCTTATATCTACGTCTCTGACATATTTAAAAATTACCTCATACATTGCATAACACGTCATTCCTTACACATTATAAGTAACCGAATCTTTTTTTTAACGACCTGTATCTAATAAATGACGCATCTTCAAGGGTACGTCTACAGGAACTTTTTTCATATTTAGAGGTATACTTTCACCTCCCGACGTTTGTTGCAATATTTACGGGACACCCTGTATAATGTTCTTTTTTATTAAAAACTTTTATAAATAAATCTATTCAACTATTGTGATAACTATTTTACTTAGGAAAGAAAACTATCTGAATATTATTAATTTTGATAAAATGAGCTTTTTCTTCTTTTGTAGGAGCACAAACAGATAGATATTCGTAAGAAAATATTTTCATATGAGATAGTGTGATCTCGTTTTTTACAAACCGCAGAGTGTAATACATTTATTATATATATATATATATATATATATATATATATATATATATATATATATATATATATATATATATATATATATATATATATATATATATATAAATTTGACAACATATGAGTCATTAATTCTTGAGATTTTCCATTACGTACAATGGACATTCATTTATAATATATATATATATATATATATATATATATATATATATATATATAGGGTGTCCGGAAAAATGTGGGAAATCTCTCGGATTTAGATAGAAGACGAAAAAATAACATGACGAGTTCCTATAAATTTTTTTCCTCCAGACCCTCCCTACGGAGATGTGAGCCCCTAAAGGACGCCGCTGGAAATAAGTTTTTCTTGAATAACTTTTAAAGACATAATTTAATAAAAATTTAGTATGATGGCCACTAGTAAGGGCCTCTTAAAATAGTATCCTTGAAACATATTTAGCTTGTTTAGTTTACCAGGGATGGACTAAGTTGTGCACCTTAACGCCTAAATTTTGTTAACACCCTGTATGATAAAGATCTAAAAAAATATTTTTGGGCAGTTTGAACCTTTCTCTAAAAAAAAGGTACTTGTTTAATATCGATAAAATTAACTATTTTCGAGAATTCAATTCATTTTTATTAAATTATGTCAAATACTTTAAAAGTAATTCAAGAAAAACTTATTTCCAGCGGCGTCCTTTAGGGGCTCACATCTCCGTAGAGGGCCTGAAAGAAAAAAATTTATACAAACTTGCCATGCTATTTTTTTGTCTTCTATCTGAATCCGAGAGATTTCCCACATTTTTCCGAACACCTATATATATATATATATATATATATATATATATATATATATATATATATAAAAAAATACTAAGTGAACATACAGCAAAAAATTACTATGATACAAGGTCCACGAAAATAATACAATGCATATTTTCTCAAAAGGTAGTAGTACAATTGAGATTAAATCGTCTGATTTTGATCTACTGTGCTACAGTGCATACAAAAATGAGACCACCTTACCTCTAAAATTTTTAAGAATCATTTTAAAACACACTGTACGTAAAGAATAGTTCGCTATGAGATTGAAACATGATAAAATTGTTTGAAATATTTTACATAGTACTTTCCGCGCATAGTATAAACATAAAATAACATTTATCGTCTTCAATAGCTTAAGAAATATTTCTTTTACAAAAATTATTTATTTGGCCACTCAGTATAAATACAGTGCCCATCTAGTCTCCCCCTATTATGTGAACCATAAAACTGAAATTAATAAAATATTGGGAAACCGAACCAAGGCACATACACGTTTTTGATGGTATTCAGTGACGTAATCATTAAAAATAGCGGACAGCCGCCATTTTGTAAAATAACTTTAAATGGAATCATATAGCAAGTAATACCTCATTTGAAAGATCGTTTAATGTCCTTTTCAACGACATGAACAACATTAAAACAATTTTAAAACATTAATTAGAGTTTTTGGGTTGAAACACATGAATCAGTAGTAATATTTTTATGTTGCTGATGTCATTGAAAAGGCATTGGAACGAGCTTTTAAATGAGGCATTACTTGCCATATGATCCCTAAAATTATTTTACAAAAGAGCGGATGTCCGCCATTTTTATAATTACGTCATTGAATACCATCAACGACGTTGCAGAAATGAAATAATAATCCGTTTCAATGTCTGGTGCAACTGAAACACAGTTTAGATATATATGAAGTAAATCTTGCTAGAAATAAGCAAACTTATAAACTTTATATATTTACTAAATCATTTGCAAAAATTACAAAGTTCTGATTGTTTAGTGACAAAACTTTTTCAAAACAACTGGTATACAATTTTTTTTTTGTTTAATTCGGTTGTAAAGAAATCAATCAAATTATTTGACTACACTGTGTATATGAAATAAATCATGCTGGGAATAAACAGCATTATAAACCGTTTATATGTTTATTAAAGCTCCGTTTGTAAAATTGTATACATTTCTGAATAATGGGAAACTATTTTTATCCCTTCAGTAGTCGCATCCATTTCTGGGCGTGGAATAATGTTGTAATCCACGTATTTTCGCTTTTGAAAATTAGTATACGTAATTGTTACTAGTAATCATATATGCATATGAATGAGAAGTGCATTATGAGGGTACCGCTGCAATGCAACCATTTCTCAAAGTCAATATAAATTATGTAAATATAAGATACCCGTATCCCGTAACATTGAATAGAGTGATTGCTTGCGTGGCGTGCGTCTTTGAAAGATTATTGTGACCACTACCACTACCTAACGTCTGAGGTTGAATACCGGATCTCTTGTTTACAACGTTTTTAAAGAATATTGAGATGACAACTGCGATAGTGTTGTTACCTAAACAATAAAAAAATGGATGATCAATTACTATTGCAATTCACGCGCCCACGTAAGGATTAAACACTCTTGCACTTGCTGGAAAAAACAGAATTCTACATTTGCTACATTACCATTTGTACAATTTATGAATAACAAACTATTTTTAAACACCAAATATACAAATACTTTTATTGGTTTAATAGCTTCTGAGATATTCCACTATAGTTTTCAAACTAACAATTTAACACGGGAGAAAAATAATAAAAAATGTAATTAAATATTAAAGAATAACACGGCCAGCCTGTATATATGGAATAAATCTTACTGGGAATAGACAGAATTATAATTTGCAAAATTGTGTTAAATGTTAAATAAAGATAGCTAACTGCTTTTTAAACGCCCTGTACTCTAATTCCTTTTTTTGGATGACTAATTTTCAAAAGTAATTATTTATTTGACCACCCTATAGATATGAATAAATCTTGCTGGGAATAAACAGGAGTATGAGCTGTTTATACATTATAAATTGTATAAATTTCTGAATAAGAGCAAACTACATTTAAACACTGCATTCAAATTCTTCTTTTAGGCATTTGACTATAAAATTTTCAAGAACAATTTATTTGAATGGGAAATAAATCTTGCTGGGACATAATTACAAACCACAACAAAACAATAACAAACTATTTTTAAACAACCTGTATAGATTCTTTTTTTTTAATTTTATATTCGACCACTCTGTATATTATGAAGTAAATCTTGCTGGGAATAATTATAAGTTGTTTATATATTTACTAAATCTCAACTTCCAAAATGCTGTAAATTTATGAATAAAAATAGCAAACTATTTTAACATCATATATAAATTCTTTGACTTACTAGCTTTAGAGATATTCAATTAAATAAAATGATAGAAAACTACTAATTTATTTGACCACCCGGTATATGTGAAATAAATATTGCTGTGAACGAACAGAAGTATAAATTGTTTATATATTTACTAAATCTCAATTTGCAAAATTCTGCACTTGACTATGAATTAATTAATTTGAACACCCTGTATATGGGATATAAATATTGCTGGGAATAAACGGAATTATGAAATGTTTATATATTTACTAAACCTCCATTTGCAAAATTGTATAAATTTTTTAATAAAAATAACGAGCTATTTTTTAAACACGCTGTATATATCGTTTTACTAGCAACAAAGATTTTGAAACACACATTTCATTTGATACAACTGTAAAATATTCCCAAAACTTTGTTATTAATCGGCTTAATAGTTTTGAGGTTCTGCTATTTTCAAAAATAATTTAAATATTTGACCACTGTACATATATAATCATATATGTAATTTAGAATAAACACTATATTATACAGGGTGTCCAGAAAGGTCTTCATTTGAATTTTTTCCCTATCTGTCTTCATTATGGAGTTATCGGCCTTCAAAGTCAGAAGTTAAAAAATGAATTTCAATGATAATTTTTAAACCGCTTCTTTCATTACCATTTAATTTAGACACCCTAACTACCTCATAGAAAGGCATTTTTTGACACTTAACTGGAATTCATTGTACCTTTATTGTACAGGTAAAGCCAAAATTAACACAATTTTTGACAGTATTGACAATTTTGGAATTTTACTATAGCAGTTTCATTCATTTAGCAACAAAAAAGGTACTCTTGTGCGAAATCAATATCTTACTGTTTTTGAGAAAAATGCATTTTAGTGAATCCATGTAAATTGTGAATTAAGTCAAACCAAAAAATGTACTATCATTCTGCTAAGTTCATTAAAATTTGAAAATGAATACGAAATGAAAACATATTGAAATAGTCAACTGCTTCTCCTGAACACTATGAGTTAGGTATACTTATTGCACTAAAGCGGCTAACTAATGTCTTCAACATTATTATAAACAACACAATAAAAGTAAAGCAACGAAAAATAACTGGGATTGCAATAAATGTTCAATATGAGCACCTCATTTCATTACACATTTTCTAAAATTACTTAAGGTATGCTGCTGTACTAGAAACAGCATGTTTGGATCATTTCTAATAACGTCACATTTTGTTAATACCCTGTCTAAAAGTTCTTTTCTGCTATTCTCGTAAATTCCTATGAAGTCTTATAAAAGTTCTACGATTTGGGAGCCTCCTATTAGGAAAAGTCGAACTGCTAAAGAAGTATTTCCTTCTGACAAACGTACATTAAATGGATGTCTACACACTCCTCATTAGTAAATGCCTCCATATCTCTACTACAGTTTTAGCGGTATTAACTTTTTTCAGTTTTTATTAACCGATTTACATCAACAATCAACATTGAAAGTCATTTCCATAACAACAGAGAAACGTCACTTACAAAATGTTTACAGATTGTTTTTTTATTTAGAATTTACGTTTTAAATAAAATAGTATTTTTGAAACCGTTCAAAACTTAATTTTGACTTTACCTGTACAATAAAGGTACAATGAATTCCAGTTAAGTATCAAAAAATGCCTTTCTATGAGGTAGTTAGGGTGTCTAAATTTCATAGTAATCAAAGAAGCGGTTTAAAAATTATCATTGAAATTCAATTTTTAACTTCTGACACATTGGAAGGTCGATAACTACATAACAAAGACAGATAGAAAAAAAATTCAAATGGAGACTAGGGTTATTTTGAGCCCCTCTATACGTTTTGACCACACCTTTCTGGACACCCCCTATAAAATATAATGTAATACAACTCAGTTCCATAGAAAGTGACTCATTTGATTTTTTTACCTAATTTTGTCTTATTTTTTTCAAACCTGTGGGCCGATTTAAATTTTTTTTTTATACGTTGACAGGTAATTTCTTTGCTTTTAAAAAAAAATTAAAGAGATGAAACTTTGCGGATTACCAACTTTCTGATTTTATCGAGAAACGGTGTTCTAGTGAAACAAATTATAATCTGGGATAACTGCCTCAACTCTAACAGTTTCTATTCTACATGGAATATAAGAAATTAGGTTTCTTATGGTTTCTATTGTATAAGATCCCATTCTTCCACTAATGCAACTGCCATTTCTGCAAGACTTTCCGGAGGGCTCTCTACTCTGAACTAGGGAGTTCATCTCACAAATCTTCTATCGGATTCATATGGGAGCTACTCGCAGCACACTGCAATGTGGTGGTATCGGTAACTTCTATATCATCAATATAAAATTATTATGCACTAAATGAGGTAAGATGAACCGCTGTAAAACGTCAATGCAGATTTGGGATGTCCCATCGAACAAACATGAAGGGGTTACTTTCCATTTGTAAAATCCCTCACCACACAATAACCGACCTACCATTAAAATTTTTGCATTCTGTTATTAAATTCTGATTAAACCTCTCACCAGTCTTTAACATTCTTTTTCTTCCATCCACCACGTTAAGACAAAACCTTGAATAAGACATTCAACCATTCAGGAATATTCCATTCTCCATCATTTTCAAGAAATTTCTTCTAGCAGCACGATGTTCGGACAATAATTTAGGACCTTTTTCATCACAAATTTGGCGAATTTCTTGTTGAACATTTACCGCAGTATTTGATCGATTCCGTAAAATCCGCAATCTCAGGAAGCAATCATCTCTTGAAGTGTTTAGAGGATGATCAGAACCCACCTTCTGAGGAGTGCTTCCGGTTTGTTCGTACTTGAGGATCGCTCTAACATTTGCTGCATGGACTCCCATTACACGAGCGGCGTAACGTTTACTACGCCCATCGTTAAATAAAGCAACCAATCTTGCTGTTTGTTCAGGATTTATTTGAGACATTTTATGTAACTTTAGTCACGAAAACTTCTTTTTATTAATTAATTAAGGAAACAACAACAAAGGGTTAAGTGTGGAGACATACAACAATTTGATTGATATGGCAACGGCAATTGCTTTTCAAAGGCGATGTGGTTCTATAATGAAATAAATTTGTGGGATAAATGTAACGATTCAGGAAATAGCTGTAATTCTGACCAATTAGAGATAAATCAATGAATAAAAAACACCAAATGCTCATGAAAGAAGCATTTTTCATGTAGAGTGTAAACATTTACGATACCATTGCTTGATTAACACACAGGGTGAGTCAATAGTTAAGAATAAAACACGGTTTGAATGTTTTCACTACCATCCAGGAGGCATTGAAAAAATTTCACTTCTTTTAAAAATCGGCCCACAGGTTTGAAAAATATAAAACACTAAAGTTAGGTCAAAAATCAAGTACGTCACTTTTTTTGGAACTGAGTGTATATAATAGTGCTTATGCTCAAAAAAATCAATTCAGATCACCATAACTTACTTTAGGTGAAAGTGTGGAAGGTGAAATTAAAAATTTCACACTACAATAGTAATTTATTATACAAAAAGATAAAGCGACATGTTAATGCTGAGTGAAAGAAGTTCATTTCCCTTTATCATCATAATATTCTATTTTATGCTAGTATGCAAATAATTAAGTATTTACAATTATCAAATTCTTCGTATACGTTAAATGCTAACGTTAGAGTGCCTATGGCAATTTAGATTGTATAAAATAGATAAAATTCATTTTATCCATGGTTAACGTGTTACTTTAGCAAAGTATTTCAGTGTATAACATTGTATTGTTACCGCAAGCACAAAATAACACTATGTCATATAGATTAATGGACAGAGGGACTACTTTTCATTCTGTGATTGAATGTTGTAGTCCGAGACGAAATCAAGGGCTATAATCACTGAGCGGTTAAAAGTCCTCAGTCCCATTGCAGTAAATGTGCTATTTTTTGTCACTTCAAGATTAAATTTACCAAAATTCATTCCAAAGTTTTAAAATCCCAGGTAGGAAATCACACGCGATTGGTCATTAGGAATCAAGTTAGATATTTAGATTGATTTGTTGCCAAAGTATATCCCAAAGGATTAAAAGTTACTTTCAATCCCTAGAGACTAAAAGTGATACTTCAGTCCATAGAAAGAGGGATTGAAACAATATATTTAATCTACGAATGACCAAAATAAATTAATGTTATTACACTTTATCTTGTTTCCACAACAAACCTAAGGTGATCTTTAATACTTGGTTGTATTATGCCATCTCTTATTATTTTTTCTACATAAATTATTTAATTATAAAACTAATGATAGAGACTTTTTTAGAAATATAAGAAAAAAATAAGTTTTTAGACTTTCGATCAAAATGATCCGACAGGGCATTGAATGACTATTCCAGTCATCCTATGCCATGTCGGTCATGACTTCAGTTATCACACGTTCTGGTATTTCCCACTATCAATCTGAGCCAGAAGCATTGTTGTTAATCATTCACTGTATACACTGAATTGTGACATAATATAAATTTTCTTTGAAACAAATTCTTTTTATAATAAAGGCTTGCAAAACAAAAAACAATGTTAGAAAAATCAAAATGTTATCCTCTGAATTCCTTTCATATGCTATGGATTAGAATTCCGATGTTAATGACTAATTGAAACCTCAGAAAAGAATGTCAAAAGGACCAACACATAAGATAAAGGGAAGTTTTAATGTAACCACAACAATTACTTTGAAGAATATTAAGCCACAGTTTAAAAACGAAACTGACTAAAGAAATTTCAAATTATTTCCAAAATTGATTATAATACTAAAACTTAATCTTGACCAATCGATTTATCCCCAGAATAGTACTGTAACCTTTGACAAGGAAAGAGAGGAGACTCGTAACATGCATTTTTCAGACGTGCGTACAAAATTGTAACCAAATATCAATTGGTGCCAGACAAACTTTAGCGTCGTTCGTGCATTTTGAGTTTTTATTTATAAAAAGTGAATTAAACACAGTTTTATTTTCACATTGTTACAATGGTAGTGTGTTTAGCATTAGGCTGTACAAGCCTTAGTCAAAGAATCTCGCCGATGGACTTCGGCACAACACTTTCTTGTATAAAGAAACTAACTGCTGCCCACAGCAATTCCGGTCTTTGATAAGTTGGAGAAATCACATAAGGTTCATTAAATCACTGTAAATTTTTACATATTTGGATAGCATGAGAAATTAGCTTTAAAATACTTTAGATTTGTTTTTCAAACTTTGATATATTAAAAAAAAATATTTTTTTTTTATTTTCGGCAAAACCGAAAGCGCTAAAAATATTCAAATATAGCAGTTTAGCAGCTGTCTATGTCTACTATAGTTTGCCTTAATTTCAAGATTTCATTTTTATTAGAAGCATAGTTATAAGGGATTGAAATTATCAAATTTGAAAATTCCTAACTCCGGTCCTGGATAAGTTAGAGAAAGCTGATTATATTTTCATTATATGTGACTATAAAATAAGTAAATTTAAAAAAAATTAGCAGAGCTATTGTTGAGAAAATCAATTATGAAAAAGTTTAACCCCGTAATTAAAGCTAACATTTTACTTTTTTTTTTAAAATATTTACAAACCGTTCGAAAGCATGTACTTTTATTTACAAGTTGCAATATTCAAATTACGAGTAGCTTTTATGGTTAGTTACAGCGCAACGCCGAAAAGTGCTAAAATCGCCATATTGGCCGCCATTTTGAAATTAAATTTTTTGTTCGATCAGGGCTTAGGGTTACTAACTTTTTTCCAAAAATAGACTTTCTGGCTCTAGTTTTGGAAATGCACTCCAAAAAAAAAAAACACCTCATTTCGCCACCCATTAATTGATTTTTATGAAAAGCCAGTTTTATGCATAACTTTCAAATACAGGGGCCTATGCCAAATCTCATTAAAATCGGCCAAATAGACTCGGAGCCATACACAGACAGACATACACGATAGTTTTTTTCACGAAATCGATGTTTTTCCACTCAGGGAAAACGAAAACGTAGAAATCCGGGAAAAAAAATTTCAAAAATGTTTTTCGATTGCAATACGTTATCTTAGTATACGTAGTACACGAGAAAATAAAACAGGAAGGAGTTACATTTCACAGGTAAAATATATGAGTAAATTAAGGGGCTACAATACCTTAAAACATGAAAACAAAAAATTATTTTTAGTATAAAATATTTGGGAGTATAGAAGTACGTGTTTGAGGGTTCCCTAAAAAAATAATTATAAAATTATTTTGATAACAGGGGCTTCAGAATAGTTGGATAAACGTTGAAAATCAAGAAATTTTCTACATTCACAACATGTTTTCTTTTGCATTAACAGCTATGAAATTGATAATACTGAAACAATATGCAGTTCACTACGTCCTGTTGGTTTTATATTTTCAAAATGTTATTGTTAAAAGTGTTATAACATTTGTAAAATACGAAGTACTTCGAAGCGTGCTATTGTAGCCCCTTTTAAAAAATTATAAGTATTCTGGACAACAGGATACCGGTATTATAATGAATAATATAAAATGACTATAAACAATCAAAAAAATATATGGATAGAAGATGGGAAAGTAATTGTATTAACAAATACGCCCTTCACAGGTTCACGCCTAACAATTCCGGCAATAACCAATAGGAATTAAGGTACCTATACAAGATAAATGTGCATTATATAGTAAGCAGCCCTAATGACGCTCGACCTGACAATTTTAAAATGTACACGAATGACTCATTTGTATAAAATGCTATCGATGTACTCAAAGAAAAATAGTAAACGGCTATTTAAAAAATTTGTTAATTAAACTTATAGTTAACGGAAATTCCTCATTAAATGACATCTGCTGCACTGTAAGATTAAGTTCTTAGGTACAAAGGATTAAAATGCATTCATTACCGGTTTATTGTTATGCGTAAACCCATTAGTAATTTAGAAAGAGAGTAGGTATACTTTGAATTTACCTATTTAAGGTCCTTCTTTTTGGATTTATGTTTATTCTGTATCATCAGTGTGTAGTGTGTATTCGTTCCTAGAGTTTCATAGTATTCAAGATGCCTAAAGCAAAACCGTCTTTGTCAAGACGCCGTAAGCGAACAAGCAGATCTAGAATAATAAAAAACTTGTGTAATAAATCGTAAGTATAGATACTGATTTTTGATCCTATTATTCTTTAAAAAATTAAGATTTTCGTCTATTGTAGAAGTTGTTTTCCTAAACATGTTTTGTTTTGTTATAGAAAAAACTATGTTGGATCTAATACAACAAGAAGTGTTGAGAATGACGTTAATGGCATTGTTGAGTGAGTAATTTTATTATATTACAATAGAAAAAATAGAGCTTTTGTATTGTTTGTAGATCGTATGTTAAAAAAATTTTATTCTCTTACGATTTCCTAAATATATTCCTTATTTATTACAGGGAACACGATATTGAGCCTCAAATTGCTAACAGAGACAACGATAATAGCTTGGTTCAGTAAGTGATTTATTGTTATTATAATACTGTGCATACTAAACTCCCTACTTTTCAGTATCGAGTATTTACCACCCCTTGAGATGGAAGTTGATGCAAACCCACCGTTAACTCTTAATGACATAATACAAGGGAGAAGAATAGTTGATTTGGCATATGTGCTTCTCCAATATGAAAATGTTGCTAATCATAAGTACAAATGTACAATGGGATCAATGAAAATTCAAAAGGAAGTGAAACTAGGACTCCACCACGCTTGGAATTTTCAATGTGACAATTGTGACAAAACGATTGTTATTCATTCAGAACACCCAGATCATATAAAAGATGTCAACAAAGAGTTGGTTTGCGGCTGCCTAAGTACGGGAATTGGTCATTCACAATGTGAAGAATTATTTGGCGTACTAAATTTACCATTTATGAGATACGAAACTTTCCATCGTAACACTTCTGCGGTGAAGAAGGTGAGAAATCGTTAGTTATATCAAAATTGAGCTCAATTAATATTTTTGTTAGATTTGGGAATCACAATTGTTTGAAGAAATGCGCCTGGCAGGCGAGGAGGAAAAGCGGCTCGCTATAGATTCTAACCAATGGTTTGAACTAAATGGTGAGAAAATTCCATATATTACTGTAATTGTGGATGGAGGTTGGTCCAAACGAAGTTACGGTCATGGCTATAATGCATCTTCTGGGGTTGTAAGCTACACTATAAAATAATGTATATTTCAATGTAAATAATGATTATTTCTAGGCCGTCATTATTGGAGCAGCTACAAATAAAATATTATATGCCGGTGTAAAAAATAAGATGTGCTCGAAATGTCAATTCTATAAAATGTGCAAAGAGACCCCAAAGAAACAGGAATGTGTACTCAATTTCTCTGGTCCTTCAACGGCCATGGAAAGTGCTATAATTACGGAAGGATTCTCAAACAGTCAAGAACAACATGGATTAATTTATAAATACTTTATAGGTATGTACGGATATATGTACTATACGTACATAGTATATGTATAATAATATAAACATTTTATTCCAGGCGATGGTGACTCAAATGTCTTTGCAAAAATAAAAGAGAAGGTTTCATATGGTCGCTATGTCAGTAAAATAGAATGTGCAAACCATATGACACGTTGCTTGAGCCAAAAGTTGCACAGGCTATCAAAAAACACCAGCTTCTCATTAGAAGGACGTAAAATCTTACTAGAAAAATTTGACGGTTTCACAAGGATTGCGCGATTGGTTAAAGGTGTTCGGACTGCGATAAAAAATAATAATGAGCAGGGCTCTTTACATTTGCGTGAAAACTTATAAAATGCACCGTTCCATGTTTTTGGGTGTCACACAAAATGCAGGTTAGAATATATCTACAAATTGCTACCGCAGTATATGTAGTTTAATATTTATTTTTATTGCAGTACATCTTTTTGTAAGAAAAAGGTGGAAAATGAAAACATATTAAGTATAGCTCAATCAAGTGGAGTATTACGTGAAATTCAAAAATTCTTGGAACCAATGGTACAAAAAAGTGACATGTTGGTACTCAACATGAAAATGAAAATTGGAGGTCCATCAGGAAAGAGTATCTTACTGCATCTAATTTTGGTACAGTTATCAAGAGACGCGATTCAACGTTGTGTCATAATTTTATTCGAAATTTACTATATGGAAGGGACGTAAATACGTCATCTATTTTATACGGTCGAACAAATGGCGTTTAGCTAAGGAGTTATATATCTCAAAGATGGGAACAGACATATTAGAGTGCGGATTGTTTCTAGACACAGAACATTACTTTTTAGGAGCAAGTCCCGATGGGTTAATTGGTGACGATGGCATTGTAGAAATTAGGTGTTTGCACAGTATGAAGGGGAAAAAATTGTTGGACCCATATTTGGAAGAAAATAGATCACTGACGAATAAACTATGTTATGAAATAGTTGATGGAAAAACTAGGTAAGAAATATTTATTTCTATGCGGCGGCAATACAATGTTTGTTTCAGATTAAAAAGAAACCACAACTATTTTTACCAAGTTCAGGGTCAACTAAATATAAGCAGGAGAAATTTCTGCGACTTTATGATATATTGCGAAACAGACTTTTCTATTGAAAGAATTTACAGGGATGAAGAGTTATGGAATAAGACCATGCTACCAAAATTAAACAGATTTTATATGGATTGCATTCTACCGGAAATAATTGACCCAAGAATCTGTAGAAATATGCGAATACGAGATCCCAAATGGGTATTAAATACAATTGCTGCTCGATGTTGCACTTTTCATACATTTTTTAATTTTATTATAATTTTTTTGTATAGTTAATAGTGTAATTTCAACTCATTAGATTTCCGTTAAATAGAAATTAATACTTACGTACATACTTTGTAATAATTTTATTTTATGTATTGTCCTGAAAGTGGAATTATTCTGTTAGTCAATAAATATTATAACTATATTTAATTTGATAATAATTGAACTAATTATTAATGTAACCTTTTGAAGCAAACATAAATATATCATTCTTTTACGGTCCGAACGATTACCAATAATATTATATTAGAATAATATAAATTTAGTGAAAAGAATGTCAGGTACCTGACCCTAATCCTTCTTCAGGCGTTAAAATAAACCACATTTCGTAAAGAACTTGTTTACATGAAATAAAAGGAGGAGCTTAAAGTAAACTGAAATTTTACTACTTTGTTTCCATCTGTTGTAAAATAAGTGTCTCTAGGAAGTAGTGAAGCCCCTTAAACAACACGCCTGTAAATCTTAAAATATTGTTCAACTGGCTGGTATTTTAAGAAAATTATATCAAGTCAAGTAACATGATATAATTAATCATTGATAAACATTTTGAAGTAAGCAGTTGCGATTTTCATTGAAAAATCTGAATATATTAACCCTTTTTTACTTTGATGTATTTTCATTCCCTAATATGAGAGACAGAGAGGATATATTTCTCTCTTTTTTCAACATTTTGGTGCCGAATAGTCGCAAATTGGTGTCTGGAATTACGTGTTCCCTCTCTTTCCTTGTCGAAGACTGTAACCACGATATTGAAATTAAATACTACAAGGATCATACAAACTAATGACATTATCATGAAAGCAAAATTAAAGAAATCATACAAGTAGTAAACACATTTTCGACAATTAGACACAGAACCAAACACTGGTATGAATAAAAAAAATGTCGATACATTTTCAAACAGAATAACATAAATTACAAAATAAACAGCATTAACAAAATTACCTGGTCATTTGTAATGGTTGATGCAACTCGTGCATCACTAGGAGAACCTGTTAAACTGATTAAGTTGCGATGATCAATATCTTTCACACGATGCAAAACCTTTGAATCTAATTCAACAATTATTATACATACAATTAAATATATTACAAAAATACCATTCACAACAATCACATCTTGAAGAGGAGGTGGAGGAAGCATCCGATGATCAACATCTTCTGCAGCACCAAAAACACTATCTTCATGATACTCAACCGGATCGGCAAAACCAGTTTTTTCAGACATTGGCGGGCTTTCGGGAGTATCTTGTAAAATAGGTGGTGGTTGATCCCAACTTGGTTCTGGATCCCATGTTTCTACTTCCTCAGCTGGGTTATAATCTTCTAATGGTGAACATGAATTATCTAACAGTATGGAATCGGATGAATAATTAGGAAGAGTAGGTTCGACATTTTGATCTGAGATTGTACTGTACAGGGGTTCATATGTGGTGACTGGAGGAGGAGGTACCGAAGGTGGTGGATATGTTATGGGAGTAGTAATTGTGTCATAATTAGCGTCCGCTGTTAAAAAATAAATGGATTATGTGATTAAGTGTTATAATAAAATACTTACTATAAGAAGAGCTGTTATGAGTATATGCTTCTGAGAAAGTAGTAACCCCGAAACGATCTTCCGATTTGCTAAAAGGGGGCATGGGAGGTGGTAATAGTGGAGCATGAACAGAATTAAATGGGTAGGTTGTAGTCGGTGCAATTTCAGGTGCAACTGTTGCAGGGGGAGGTGGTGGGCATGCAATTGAAGGAAACAGACTAGAAATTGCATTATTTATACTGTAACTTGTTGTAGTTTGTGCCTGAGCCGTTGTTGTAGGAAAAGTGTTATTTCCAAACATTGACACATTTGCATTCTAAAACACTACAAATAAGACTAAATTTCTTTTACATACCTCATACTTACAGCTAAATTAAATGGGATATTTGTGCCCATAAAACTAGAAAAGTTATTATTTTTATTGAAGTTTGTGTCTAAATCTATTGAAGGTGGTGGAACCGGATTGTAATAACCGGGATTTGTAAAAATTACTTCAGGCGAAACTGCAAAAAGACTATAGAGTTAACTACAACAAGGCTAATTAAATTACCAGTCACAGAAGTAGTGGTAACAACAACTGGAATACTTGTTGTAATTGGTAGATCAATATCTGAATCAGAACTAGGAGATGGTGCGTTAATATCAGGAGATGGAACTGGACTTGTTAACATTGGCATCTTTTCGTCAAGTTTCTTTTTTAGAGCTTTTACTCTGGTTTGAAATGTTCGATATGCCTATTCATTAAAAATTAATAAGAAAATCGTTATTAAAACCAATCCCTACCGTTATAACTACTTTTACATCCTTCTTATCACTTTCTAATTGTGATTCTGCTTGTGTCAATAATGATATTAAATGTATTCTAGCTTTTATTTCGAGTTTAAGAGCATTAATATAATTCTCCATCTGTTTATTATAGTCTTCTAATTCTTTTTCAACATCATCGACATGAGCTCGATCTAAAATTCCGTAAATTACAAGAACATACAGACTAATAATGCAATAAACCTTTAAGAGATGATATTAAATCAGTATCAATTTGTATTTTTGGATTGTGTTCTTTTAATTGGTTTAGTTTCATATCAGTATCATTTTCTAACTTCGCACAAGTTCGTATTTTCTGTATTAAATAAGAAGATTGAAATTCATGAGCTTCATCCCCTTTCCTCCCTGATGGTGAAGCACTAATTAAACCACATAAGTCTGTAATAAACTCTTCTCCATATATACCACGTTCCTCCCAAATTTTAAATATCCGCAACACTTTATTTTTAATCTTCTCTTCACTATAAATACACAAAATGAATCACTTACCAAAATCATATACACACATCTTACCGAACCATAGTAGTTGCTTTCTGTAATGTTGTTCCCCAACTTTGAACGAAATCATAATTACGTCGTTTCGAGTATTGTATCACATCATTTGCTAAATAAAACAAAGTAAGTCTATGTTCGATCTTAACACGTTTTAACACATTTAACCACGAACTAACAATCTTTTTATGATGCTGACGGTTTTGTAAACACCAATGGCAACATGCATTTATACTATCTTGAGAGTCCTTTAAACTAGCTAACTTCTTCTCAAACGCAATTGTGTTAAATTCAATATCCACACTCACTTCTTCTATTTTACCCTTTAAATCCATTGCGTACATTTCAAATTTTTTTAAAACAGATTTGTTTAAAGTTGTGTTCAAATCAACTGGTCTTATTTTTTATTTATAAACTACATGATGGAAATAAAAGTTTTAAGAGATGTTTGGTTATATCGTATTATTATTCCTTCATATCAAATTTACCTCCTAGGAGACGCTGTCAACAAAATTAATTGAATATCTTTAATATTCAAACCCTCAGATTTAAGAACAGAAAGTTTTAAACGATTGATAAACTGTTTTTGGTCACTATTCCGTACTTTTAGCTTTATATTTTTATATATATAAGACTAATGTAAAAATTCCGCTAAAATGCATTCGATAGCCATTTTCTAACGTCACGTTGTATCAATAGTCAGGGTTGCCAGATTTGTATATGCAATAGAAGCCAACCAAGTAACTAGAAATAGCCCAAAGTAGCCAATGTCTGAAACGAGTAAAGTACAGTGCGATCATCATTGTTTGACCGTGCCGCTCCTAGAACAGTACTACTGTTCCGCATCCTTAAAATGAAAATTGTGCTATACCCAGTGGCGTAAATGCAGATATTAAAATAAATACTACCATAAATGACAAAAATTTTGGTGAATGACGAATTGCGTATTATGTAGACGTACAAAAACTTCAATAATTGTAATTTAGTCTTTCTTAAGACTAAAGGGAAATTGTTATAAAGTATGTAAAAATTTGGTTAAAAATTATCATTTATTACTTTTAATTGATATTACAGATTTTCTGGATTTCCAAAGCGTATTTCTGGTGTATTAAACCAATACATGGTATTTACTCGTCAAATTCAAGTTTTGTAAGTGCTTTTATATACTAAAAGTAATGTTTAAAACAAATTTTGCTTTTTAACCTCAATTTGGTTACGAGAATAATGTACAGTTTAGAGAGTAAAAACTGTTTAGATGAGCGTTTAATAATCTTTTTGTTTATATTGACATGAGTGGTTTGAAATAGGCAATAATGTATGAATTTTGTTGTCAGGTTGAAAATGAATAATCGAAAGGTAATTCATAGCCAAGGGCGGCAAATTATCTACAATGTGTACCAATTTATGAAAAAAGAAAAAGAAGGAACGATGACAATGCCATTATCCCAATTACAAGAATGTGTTGCTGAAGAAACCGTTCTAGACAAGCTACTAGTTGAAAATGGTCATGCTGTCCTTCGTCTCCCTTTGTACCACTCTGAATTAAATCCCATTGAAAAATTGGATAGCAGTGAGGAATGTAACATTTCAAATAAATTGGCAATGAAGAATTGAAAAAAAATTACAGCTGAGAACTCAAAGAAAGTGTGTGAATATGTGGAGTGAATATTTAAAAAAAGGAGTGATATTGGATGATGTTACCTTTACGACATTAAAACATTTAAATGAATTTTTAAAATGAATTTGTCATTAATCAGAAATCAATGTATGATATATTTGTTAAATAATTTAGTGAAAACAAATTACATGTATGACTGGTTAGTTTATTATAAATGCATACATTCAACATATTCAGCACAAGTCAGGTACACCATTTTTGCTGACCACCTTTGAATGTACACTGGTGAACATCACAAATACATTATAATAGAAAAAAAGAACTTATTTAACTTAATGCTAGATATCACTTTTGCATTGCATTCTAATTTCTGAACAAAAACTTATTTCAGATTATAAACCACTGATTTAGTCCTTCTCATATGGAATTAGTCACCATGTCTACCTTATGATGTATCTATCTATTGTTTTTTAAGATAACTCAAATCTGTATATATTTATCTAAAGCACAACAAATATATATGTTCATATTACAGTTAAAAATAGAAAAATAAAGTTAAACTTGACAATTATCTATAAAACAATTTCAAAGTGGCCATCATTGTTTGCATTACAGGCATCTACTCTTCGTTTCATATTTTCAAATACATTTATTAACTGAGCTTCTGTAATATTTTGAATTGCGTCAGTTATTGCATTTTTTAATTCATCAACTGTATGAAGGCGTATCTTGTAGATTTTATTTTTTAAATGTCCAAATAGAAAATAATCCAGTGGAGTAAGGTCAGGTGATCTTGGGGGCCAAACTCCCACACTTATAACTCTTTCATCAAAATGTTCACGTAAAAAAGTCAGTGTTTGATTAGCTGTATGAGCTGTTGCATTATCATGCTGAAAATATCCATGTTGGAGCTCGTCATCGTGCAGTTGATCAATGAAAGGTTCCAAAATAGTTTTGTATCGAGCCGTAGTTACTGTATCTTCAAAGAAAATGGGACCTACAGTTCTTCTTCGTGACATTGCAGCTCAAACACCTATTTTCACAGGATGTAAAGTAGTTTCTTCAAAAACGTGTGGATTTTCTGCTGACCACATACGGTAATTCTGCGAATTCACATAACCAGATAAATGGAACCAAGCGCTTCATCCGTAAAGAAACTTAAGTTTAGTATTTCACCATCTCTCAAGTTGTTGTTGAACCATCGGCAATATTCTAAACGCTTTTGAAAATCTAAAGGTAGTAATTCTTGCACAACCGTTATTTTGTAAGCATGAAAATGTAGTTGACGTTTGACTGCTTTATGGCATGTACCATAAGAAAGACCTGTAACAATTGCTTATATTGAAATATGTACAATGTTGTCAATGTAACTTTACTTATGTAATGTTTTGGTTTTAAGATTTTAGGCTGTGATTATCCACGCAAAATTAACCTAAATCTGTTTAAAAAAATGGAAATAAAAAGGGAATCTAAAATCTACAGTAACCTAGGACCCAAGCTACGTTACGCTACAGTCCATTGAGAGAATCCCAGGTTACCGTAGATTTTTTTTTCCTTTTTATTTCCATCTTTAGACAGTTTAAGGTTATAATTTTTGCGTGTGGATAGTCACAGCGTTCTTTTTATTTTATTGCTTACACATTCATGTCAACCATGTTTTGTATAATGAAAATTACCTGTTTGCTGGGCCAATTGTCTTAAAGGTTTTGTCGGACTTCTTTCCAAATGTGTGCGTACATTTTCCACTACTTCCTCTGTAAGTACAGTTGTGCAACCCGTAGATTTTCCCTTGCAAACACTACCATGCTCATGAAAACGACTAACAATTCTTCGAATGTGTCGGCATAAAACATCATCATCTAATTCGATGTTCTGAAAGTGATGTTGATATTCTTCAACACATAAACGTACTGAATACTTCCAGTTTCCATCTACATCTTTTTCGCCGTTTCGGAAATAAGCTTCCAAAATAAACTTGTCTTGTTCCACAGTAAAAGGCATTATAACCTAAAAAAATTTATTTACGAAAAAGGCATAAAATACACTAATAAATTTACCTTGAAAGTCCTGTTTAATTTATTAATGAGTTTTGAAAAAAACTATTTTATTGTAATACAAATGTAAATAAAGGAATAATTGAAAAAGGAAAAATCTATGTACGTTTATGAAATGTCAATCGAGGATGAAATAAATATTTGTGCCTAATTTCACTAGTAACTTGGAATAAACTTTTGATAAAAATTCTGTAAAAAGCAGTTTTTTTTCGGTCATTCATTGTTGATATCCCGGTATTTAAGTATACAAGGAAAAACGAAAACACTTTTCGGACCTTATTGCAGCATCAAGATGACGTCTGGTTAGGATATCTGTATACTCTTCACTCGCTTTTGCACATCATGTCATCTCCTCTTGAATTATATCTCAATGGTTTGAAATGTACCGGGTGGGCAAATACGCGAGGACCTGTCAATCTCATAACCCTAGACAATTTTATCTAGGCTGACAACAAGGAGAATTTTTTTTTTATTATAAATGTGGTCATGAGAAAATGCTGTAAACTATTTTGAAGTTTCGTATTTCACCGCTAGGGGACACAATTGAAAATTATACAATAAAATTCTAAATTTCTCCCAAAACTCCTAAATAAAGCTATACCTTTACTTACATTGTTAGAAAGACTAGAGAATTCTACAAAATTTTGGTTGAAGATTCATCGGCGTACTGGCCATAATAAAAGTGGGGAAAGCTATTGAAAGTGTAATCATTAAAATTGCTGTAAATTTTAAACCACTTATTCAATTTTAGTAAAATAAAGCTTGTTTGGAAGACAAATGTAGGTATTTTAAATTGCGGTTCCCATTGTTACACAGCAATTCCTAATAAAGGTGCTGGGCGCAATTTGTTATATCAATTTTTTTCATTTTACTCCGAAAATTTAAATTACACGGTTTATTTTTGACATCGTACTTGAAAAGTAGATTAAATTTGCAAGAAAAAGGTAAAACCCGCAAGTTGGTATTTTTGCTCGTTTTAAAGTTATAGCGAAATGAAGAGATGAACAAATGGTTATTGTTAATCGAATTAAGGAGTAACAGTGATTTTTAATGTCTATTACCGTCGCTAGGGGGCGTTAAGAATGCAAAAACAAGGCTTTCAAAAAGTAAATTAAATTTGCCACAAAAATGATACAAGATTTATTTTAATATTGTTGATAGTTTTAGAGTTATGGAGAAATTAAAGTTAAATTTTAACGTGGCTCACCCTGTAAAGTTCAAATAAAATCAAAAATTCGATTTTAAACCCAAAAATATTAGGTACATTGATGCACCGTGGATGTGTAGCATTTTTATAATGTATGTAACGGGTTTTGAATGTAGCTGAAGTGAGTTTGCATGAAAAGAAATTTTTTGTGTATGCGTGATGTAAGTTACTGTAATTGATACGCCACTGGAATTTAGTGAGGCATTGGTTATCGCGTGAAGGAATATTTGAATGCTGTAGAAAGATTTTCGTGTTGAAAGTGGTTGAGAAATAATGTTTTGAGTACATTTTTATTGATACGGCACTGGTAAAACTACTGTTCTTTTTGCTCCTGTGTGGAATTTGGACTAAATAAATAGTTGTAGACGGATCAGTGAGTGAGTTTATGATATATTGATATTTTATTAACGTGCAGTAAGGAATATGAATGAATATTTTTGTTTGTAAACATTTTTGTAATATGGTGCAATAGGAAAATTTAATGCATGTTCAAGAGTGAAGTTGATAGAATGTGAGGGAGTTAGGTAAAATTGTGCGGAAATAGAATTCGCCCACATGTGCGGAAATAGAATTCGCCCAGATATAATCTGGTTAATCTACAGTGTGAATGTAATTGCAATTGATGATTTCTTCGGAAAGTTTTTAGTGAATTTAGAAAGTAATTCAAGATGGCTACGTTTATTTCGCATCGTTAGCGTCTTCGTCCACGTTGGGACCTTCGACGCGGCAAAGAAACGCGTGAAATACTCAATTGTGATAGGTGAATTTTGATCTTAGCGCGAATTTATTGTGACGTATTGGCAATATGGCGGGCAGAAGGTATATAAGAGTGTCAAATTTGAGGGGTGAGCTAGTTCGTTAGAGGTTTTAGATGGCTCATAAGGGGATAAATCTTATACATTCACAAATAAATAATTTAATACATTGTGAGTTGAAGGAGACCATTAGTGATTTTCTTCAAGAAATAAAAAGTGCTTAGGCAGATTAGAAGTTAACACAGCAAATATTTTGTTATTTGTGTTCAATTGTGGAAAGTGTGACCTAATATGATTATAAAGAAAAGTGAAGGTAACCATTTAAGTGACCGAAAGAAGTTTATAAAGTTTAGTTGTTATTGGTGAATCATCATTGACATTGAATGTGTACAATCGTTAGCAATATCAAATTGATTGTATAAAAGCGAATAAGAACTTTAATGTGTATATGGAAGTAACCATTTTTCATTGAAGGGCAAACATCACAGTATAAGGTGTTGTGATGATAGGCTAAAGAGGTCCTATACCCGGTATGCGAGTGAACAAACCATAGACACTGCGTTAGTGGGTATTACAGTCGAGTGTTTTGTGATAGTCCATCTGAAAATATAAAAAGAATTACCGAAAGCAGATCATATGGACTACAATGCCGCACCGATAAAGGATTGATTAATGCATTACGTAATAATTAGATTTAAATTTTATTGAACCAAAACAAGTACAATTATCTTTTAAGTACATTTTTTTTTTATTGTTGCGTTAATTACGGTTCATTCAAAGAAAAAAAAAGGCAATCGAACTTTAGTTATTTTGTTGTTTTTAGTGTTAGGAAATGGGGGAATTATAGTCTTAATGTATTGATGTGCGAATTTGTCAATACATATCCACTGTTTAATTTATTTTGCGATTTATTTGTGTTAATTGTGTGCCTAAATGGATACACCTTCTGATAAGTGAAATTAGTCTTTGCATATTTTCGAATTTAAGGATCGAATGGAAATTGCGTAATGAGCCAGATCGCACACAAAATTTCATTTTAGCTTTGAAATATTAATGCAGAACATTACTAACAAAGTACTTTTTTTTTATTCAGCGTGAATTAGTTTTAAAGTATTAAAGTTTAAATCTACAATGTCTAAATACGATTTTAAGAATAAAGTAGTAATACGATATAAAGATATTATTGACGATACAAGCACTAACCGCTCTATGTTTGAATTATTCAGCAATCAACGGACATTTTGTTGAGATAACAATTCATTGTTAAACCGATTTCGTTTATTTTATTTAGAATTATTTAATTGGGAATACTTATTTAATTCAAAGTTTTATAACAGTTATAAGTATAAATTGCAGTTATACGAGGGATACTTAAAAAGTATTCAAGTTAACGTCTTACGATTTGGGAATTTTCATTGGTACAGGGAGTGTTTAATAAGTTTACGACGACTCGTTTATTTCAGAATTTTCTTAAGCTTTTGGATCAATTTATTTTGAAGTGTGATTGAATTTGAATGGTTTTACTGAGTAGGCCGTCCTGTCATCCACAGTCAGATAGGATTAATTTAACATTCGACCTAAGATTATTTATTTTAGCAAAATTTAAGATTGTGGTGGCGCCTGGAGACAATTTTACCCGCACTGAGCTTTGTGAGTTGTAAATTAATGGTTAGTGTAAGGTGTTTGAACTACTTTTCAGTCATTTTACTCCTTATTTTGACCACGCCCATTTCCACTATAGCTTGCTTGGCAACCCGCTTATTTCGGTAAGCATACACTACGCCCAGTGCGATTTGGACGTGTAACAATTTAATGACTCGTAAATGTTCAAACTGCCTTCCATCACATTTCAAGCTGTCTTCCAATCTTGTTCGGGTATATAAAACTGCTTCTTCGATTTCCGCAGCTGGTAGTTGACGAGTTTCATCTCGGATTGTTTTCCATGTCAAATCTTGTTGTCGGTGGAGTTTGGAATACAATGTCCTTCAAGTGATCCCATAAGTCAAAGTCGAGACACGTCAAATCGGGTGACCTAGCCGGGCCTAGAAAATAAGCTTCCTCTTCCTATCCAACGTTCTTGAAAATACTCGTTAATATGGTGTCACACGTTAAGGAAATAATGTGCTGGACACCGGTCCAATAGTAGATACATGATTTGCCTAATGTCCAATAGCACATCTTCTAACAGGACTGGCAACTAATTTATTAAAATTCTAAGATATTACCAGTTATCGCACGATCAAAAAATAACGGCCGATAATTTTGCCGCCTATCCCACACCAGACGTTTAGCCTCCAGCGGCACATTATGCATGTTTACCCTACCATCACTATTAAAAGTAGTCTCGTCGGTCCATAAAATTTGTCTATTAAAGAGGATGTGTTAATGCAATTATTTACATGTGGTCTAGTAATATGTTTCGAATAGTTGTTACAGCTATTCCCAATTCTAAAGATAAAGCTCTAGTTGTAATGTGTCTATTAAATTCTATGTAAGCTAAGCCAAATATTCTCTTCCATCCTTCCAACGTGACGCCTCCTAAATCTAGGACGACGAAACCTACCACTGTCGCGTAGTCACTGAACAAAACGTCGAAAAATTATTTCATAATGATGGCGATCTGGGTACCGGGCCGCATACTGCCTTTCAGGTATTGTTGTATTTTGAATGCACTCGAAATAGACTGCAATCATATCAATGGCTTCATCACTTGTGAAAGGTATTTTAAAAAATATTCACAAGTGAAATTGACAAGAATGAAACTACGTCTAATAAAAATTTGACGTTTCTGTCAATATTATTTAAAAGTTTGTTTTTTCTTTAAGTGGCATACTACTAAACATTGATTAGACATTCCAAGACAAAGCGCTAGATGGCGTTATTTATTAACTGAAGTTGTGATTGAGTGAGTTTTATTTTAAAAATCATGTAAAATGTAATATTTATTACTTACTAAATCTGTGAAAAATTAGTTTAAGGAAGGTAAAACGTTTAAGGTAAGAGATTAATAAGCGGAAATCGAAGCAGTAGTTTTATACACCCGAACAAGATTGGAAGAGTTTGGAATGTGACCAAAGGCAGCTTGAACATATATCGAGAAATTAAATACCTAATATTTTTAGGTTTAAAATCGGATTTTTGATTTTATTTAAACTTTACATGGTGAGCCACGTTAAAATTAAACTTTAATTTCGCTATAACACTAAAACTAACAATATTAAAATAAACCTTGTATCGTTTTTATGGCAAATTTAATTTACTTTTTGATTTTGATATAATAAATACCCACATCATCACAATTCAAATTTTAAAGAAAAAACGTATAAATCTTATTTTTGTATCCTTAACGCCCCCTACCGACGGTGATAGACATTAAAAATCACTGTTTGTCCTTAATTGGATTAACAACTATCTATTTAATATGAGACCAACATTTATCCAATTCGGCTCAGCAAACCAAACTTTGCCAATTAAAGTGTTCAACAAATTTTCATTTCGCTATAACTTTAAAACAACGAAACATATCAAGTCGCGGTTTTTACATTTTCCTTGCAAATTTTATCTACTTTTGTAATAAGTGAAAAAAACTGATATTAGAACAAATTGCGCCCTCTAGTACTTTTATTTAGAACTATTGTGTAGCAATGGGAACGGCAATTTAAAATAAGTAACATATATTTGTCTTCCAAACAAGCTTTATTTTACTAAAATTGAATAAGTGGTTTAGAATTTACATCAATTTTAATGATTACACTTTCAATAGCTTCCCCCACTCTTGTTAGCTTCAGTACGCCAATGAACCTTAAACCAAAATTGTCTAGACTTTCTAACGATGTAAGCAAAGGTATATCTTTATATAGGAGTTTTGGGAGAAATTTAGAACTTTATTGTTTAATTTTTAATTTCGCTGCTTAGCGGTGAAGTAAGGAACTTCAAAGTAATTTCCAGCATTTTCTCCTAGCCACATTCATAACAATTTTTTCCCCATTGTGTCAGATTGACAGATCCTGAGATACAGCCGTTTACCTTGCTTATTTGCCCAACCGGTACATCAGCATGATATTTGAAGACATGAATCAAACAAAAGTAGTTATTTATTTTTATTCCAACACATTAATAAAATAGAAATATTTTTAGTGTACTCTACTATTAGTACCATCGTGCTCAAAAATACTGACCGCAAAATTTTGTCTGTATGCATTTGGTTTGACGGCACATAATCAATTGCAGCAGGCTATGACCGTGAAATATCAAAGTGACAGTTTATAAGAGTCTTTAATCTATCAAATTTGCCCGTTTGAAAATGTGAGAAAATCGCGAGACGTCGATTTACATGCAAAAATGTGTCTGCATCAAAATTTGAATTTTGGAAGTGTCTACAGTAACAAGCTGACAGTATTTTTTGAGCACGATGGTACCAGTTAACATTGCAATTACTTCAAAATAACATGCAACATTGCCCACTGCACTTAATTCAAGAACATAACAATAAGCAAAACTAGAATTCTGCCTATTTGATTTTTAATTGTGTTATACTTTATACCTTACTATCAACAACCCTTAATACATCATCCGATTCAGTTCTAAATGATGTACCTTGAGCTTCATTTGGTAAATTTAAATACATCTGTGATGTAAATAAGTTTGACATGTCTAATGTTGCAACAAAATTTTGCAGCATATTTCCTGTTGTAATAATATTTGTATTGTATTTGTGTGTTATCGTGTTTTTACAGGTAGAATGGCATGCGCTAGAAGTCTTTTGATGTTAAAATCAGCCAAGGAAAGCAAACCTTCCACAGATATTATACACTGCAAAGATTTGATGCTTCTAGAAAATATTCAGGCATCACATCCTGTCGAAAATATAATATCGTGTGACGTAAACAACTACTATAGAAATAATAGAAGCTGATTATCCAAACCAGTAGTCCTCAATTACATTTGTTCGGGGTCCATTTTGGACTTTCTAAAGTCCGCCGCGGGCCGGATAGTTTTATAACAGTTATAAGTATAAATTGCAGTTATACGAGGGATACTTAAAAAGTATTCAAGTTAACGTCTTACGATTTGGGAATTTTCATTTGTACAGGGTGTGTTTAATAAGTTTACGACGACTCGTGTATTTCAGAATTTTCTTAAGCTTTTGGATCAATATATTTTAAGTGCGATTGAATTTGAATGGTTTTACTGAGTAGGCTGCAATCTTGTCATCCACAGTCAGATAGGATTAATTTAACATTCGACCTAAGACTACTTATTTTAGCAAAATTTAAGATTTTGGTGGCGCGTAGAGACAATTTTTCCCAGACTGAGCTTTGTGAGTTGTAGATTAATGGTAAGTGTAAAGTGTTTGAACTACTTTTCAATCAATTTACTCCTTGTATCGACCACGCCCATTTCCATTGTAGCTTGCTTGGCAACCCGCTTATTTCGGTAAGCATATACGACGCCTAGTGCGGTTTGCACGTGTAACAATTTAATGACTCAGTAAATGTTCAATCTGCCTTCCGTCACATTTCAAGCTGTCTTCCAATCTTGTTCGGGTGTATAAAACTGCTTCTTCGATTTCCGCAGCTGCTAGTTGACGAATTGCATCTCGGATTCTGTTTTCCATGCCAAATCTTGTTGTCGGTGGAGTTTGGAATACAATGTCCTTAATGTGATCCCATAAGTCAAAGTCGAGACACGTCAAATCGGGTGACCTAGCCGGGCCTAGAAAATAAGCTTCCTCTTCCTATCCAACGTTCTTGAAAATACTCGTTAATATGGTGTCACACGTTAAGGAAATAATGTGCTGGACACCGGTCCAATAGTAGATACATGATTTGCCTAATGTCCAATAGCACATCTTCTAACAGGACTGGCAACTAATTTATTAAAAATTCTAAGATGTTACCAGTTATCGCACGATCAAAAAAATAACGGCCGATAATTTTGCCGCCTATCCCACACCAGACGTTTAGCCTCCAGCGGCACATTATGCATGTTTACCCTACCATCACTATTAAAAGTAGTCTCGTCGGTCCATAAAATTTGTCTATTAAAGAGGATGTGTTAATGCAATTATTTACATGTGGTCTAGTGATATGTTTCGAATAGTTGTTACAGCTATTCCCAATTCTAAAGATAAAGCTCTAGTTGTAATGTGTCTATTAAATTCTATGTAAGCTAAGCCAAATATTCTCTTCCATCCTTCCAACGTGACGCCTCCTAAATCTAGGACGACGAAACCTACCACTGTCGCGTAGTCACTGAACAAAACGTCGAAAAATTATTTCATAATGATGGCGATCTGGGTACCGGGCCGCATACTGCCTTTCAGGTATTGTTGTATTTTGAATGCACTCGAAATAGACTGCAATCATATCAATGGCTTCATCACTTGTGAAAGGTATTTTAAAAAATATTCACAAGTGAAATTGACAAGAATGAAACTACGTCTAATAAAAATTTGACGTTTCTGTCAATATTATTTAAAAGTTTGTTTTTTCTTTAAGTGGCATACTACTAAACATTGATTAGACATTCCAAGACAAAGCGCTAGATGGCGTTATTTATTAACTGAAGTTGTGATTGAGTGAGTTTTATTTTAAAAATCATGTAAAATGTAATATTTATTACTTACTAAATCTGTGAAAAATTAGTTTAAGGAAGGTAAAACGTTTAAGTTAAGAGATTAATAAGCGGAAATCGAAGCAGTAGTTTTATACACCCGAACAAGATTGGAAGAGTTTGGAATGTGACCAAAGGCAGCTTGAACATATATCGAGAAATTAAATACCTAATATTTTTAGGTTTAAAATCGGATTTTTGATTTTATTTAAACTTTACATGGTGAGCCACGTTAAAATTAAACTTTAATTTCGCTATAACTCTAAAACTAACAATATTAAAATAAATCTTGTATCGTTTTTATGGCAAATTTAATTTATTTTTTGATTTTGATATAATAAATACCCACATCACTATAATTAAAATTTTAAAGAAAAAACGTAAAAACCTTATTTCTGTATCCTTAACGCCCCGTAGCGACGGTGATAGACATTAAAAATCATTGTTTGCCCTTAATTGGATTAACAACTATCTATTTAATATGAGATCAACATTTATCCAATTCGGCTCAGCAAACCAAACTGCCAATTAAAGTGTTCAACAAATTTTCATTTCGCTATAACTTTAAAACAACGAAAGATATCAACTCGCGGTTTTTACATTTCCGTTGCAAATTTTATCTACTTTTCGATTACGGTGTAATAAATGAAAAAAAAACTGATATTAAAACAAATTGCGCCCTCTAGTACTTTTATTTAGAACTATTGTGTACCAACGGGAACGGAAATTTAAATAAGTAACATATATTTGTCTTCCAAACAAGCTTTATTTTACTAAAATTGAATACGTGGTTTAGAATTTACATCAATTTGAATTATTACTCTTTCAATAGCTTCCCCCACTCTTGTTATGGTCAGTACGCCGATGAACCTTGAACCAAAATCATGTAGAATTTTCTAGACTTTCTAATGATGTAAGCAAAGGTATATCTTTATATAGGAGTTTTGGGTGAAATTTAGAATTTTATTATTTAATTTTTAATTGCGCCCCCTAGCGGTGAAATACGAAACTTCAAAATCATTTCCAGCATTTTCTCATAGCCACATTCATAACAATTTTTTCCCCATTGTGTCAGATTGAAAGATCCTGAGATACAGCCGCTAACCTTGCTTATTTGCCCAACCGGTACATCAGCATGATATTTGAAGACATGAATCAAACAAAAGTAGTTATTTATTTTTTATTCCAACACATTAACAAAATAGAAATATTTTTAGTGTACTCTACTATTAGTACCATCGTGCTCAAAAAATACTAGACCGTAAAATTTTGTCTGTATGCATTTGGTTTGACGGCACATAATCAATTGCGTCAGCAGGCTATGACCGTGAAATGTGACAGTTTATAAGAGTTTATAAGAGTCTTTAATCTATCAAATTTGCCCGTTTGAAAAATGTGAGAAAATCGTGAGACGTCCGATTTACATACAAAAAATGTGTCTGCATCAAAATTTGAATTTTGGAAGTGTCTACAGTAACAAGCTGACAGAATTTTTTGAGCACGATGGTACCTGTTAACATTGCAATTACTTCAAAATAACATGCAACATTGCCCACTGCACTTAATTCAAGAACATAACAATAAGCAAAACTAGAATTCTGCCTATTTGATTTTTAATTGTGTTATACTTTATACCTTACTATCAACAACCCTTAATACATCATCCGATTCAGTTCTAAATGATGTACCTTGAGCTTCATTTGGTAAATTTAAATACATCTGTGATGTAAATAAGTTTGACATGTCTAATGTTGCAACAAAATTTTTGCAGCATATTTCCCTGTTGTAATAATATTTGTATTGTATTTGTGTGTTATCGTGTTTTTTACAGGTAGAATGGCATGCGCTAGAAGTCTTTTGATGTTAAAATCAGCCAAGGAAAGCAAACCTTCCATAGATATTATACACTGCAAAGATTTGATGCTTCTAGAAAATATTCAGGCACCACATCCTGTCGAAAATATAATGTCGTGTGACGTAAACAACTACTATAGACGAAAACGTAGAAATAATAGAAGCTGATTATCCAAACGATATAGACACTGGAGTTTAACACGATGAAGAAGAGGTGGAAAATGACTCAGAGAACGTTGTATCTTTACCAATTAAGATTGACAAATTCGAGGATAATTTAAACAAAGAATACATGGAAAGTATGGATTCCGATGTTGACATTCAGAGTTAAGCTCTGCTTGTTTCACAAAGTAACAATTATGATGTAAACGAAAATACTGAGACAGACAACGATGATGATTCTGATTTTAACAACAAGAAAGAAGTACCTTCAGATGAAGAAAGCTCGTCGAACAGCTAACACGAAGAACAAGTACAGCGAAACATCCTAACTGAGCTTACTGAAAAAAAGGTTTAACTCGAGACAAAAGGCAGAAAAAGAAAACGTTTACTAGGGCAAGAATACGAAGGTTTAAGAAAATTTGATGGAAAATATCAGTATGTTTAATCTGGACAATCAAGAGAACTTCGTGCAAAATGTAATTCTGAATAATGTGCGAAAACCAAACGACTTTGCTTAAAATTTTCTGAAGAGGAAAAGAGAAAAGCATGTTAGTACTTTAGTTGATGTGAAACATAGCCAGAAGCAAAAAGAAAATTCCAGAAGGCCAGTTACTTTTTACTATTCCTTAAAAAACGATTCACAAAAATTGGATGTCTGTAAGAAAATGTTTTTGTCAACACTAGGGCTCAAAGAATGGTCAGTTAGAAATTGGTGGCTCTCCGTTGAAAACGAATAACGTCCATTCTCCCGCGTGAGACTAACTAAACCATGAAAGAACGAAAACAACTTTTGGAATCCTTTTTAGAGGAAATTCCCAAACTTCCTAACCATTATTGCCGTTCGTCATCCAGCAAATTGTATTTGGAGCCGGTATTCCAAAATAAAAATGATATATAGAGACCGGTAGTTTCAGAAATATGCAAAAGAACATAATGTTGAACCTCTTTCCAGAAACTACTTTGTGCAAGAGTTGGATCGTCAAAATATAGCCCTGTTTAGCCCAAAAAAGATCAGTGTGATTTGTGTATGGCATACTATCAGAATCACATTGAAGAAGCTGACTATCAAGCACACCAATGAAGAAAATCTGAAGCCAGAGAATAAAAAAAAGGCAGGATAAACAAATGGCAGTAACCAACCCCGAACAAGTTTTAGTCCTTGCATTAGATATGCAAGTTGAGAGACTGGCCCCATTTTTAAAATGTATCTCAATTTATTTTAAAAGAAGTATTATATATATATATATATATATATATATATATATATATATATATATATATATATATATATATATTATATATATATACACGTTGTTTGACTTAAGTAGTAGAGATTTATATTGCTTTCTATGGATGAAACGCAAGCCTCCCTAGATGCTACAAACATATGGACACTTATATTGAAGAACATCCTACACTGGAAAAAATTGTCTTGATAAGTGATGGAAGCGGTTATCAAAAACGTAATACCGTTTTATCTAATGCTTTAGTTCATTTGCCCATTACAAGAAAAGTAATGATTATTCAAAATTATCTTGAAAAACGGTACACCCAAATGGAGGTGGATAGTGCCCATAGCGAAAGGAGATTGAAAAATATAGATATTTACCTGCCAACAGATTACATCCATGTTTGTAGAGAAGCACTACCTACAAAACCTGTTGTAGAGTACCTATTTAAAATTCAACGACTTTTTAGATCTACCAAGTCTAAAATATTATAGCAACATTAGGCCTGGTTACAAATTTGGCAACCCGACAGTTTCTGATATTCGCTCTCTATGCTACGGTCCAAAAGGAGAGATCAGCTATAAACTTAATTACTCCAATGAATGAAAAATGTATACCAAGAGACCAAATCTGAACAGGAAATATTTTTATTTCACAACATTACACTGAAAGACTTAAACTAAAGGCGGACAAATTCGGACATCTACAACTTCAGAAAAGAGAGATGGGCTCTGTATTTTGGTTATTTTATGATGAAATGCCCCATATTTAATCAGATAAGCAATACCGATTCATTTTACAGATTATTATTAAAAAAAGTTCAAAACCACGTATGTGATATAACAATTGCTTATCTCTAAATTTTTTTTAAATACTCTTCTTCGCTTAAAAAATCCAAGTAATGCACAGTTTTCAAGTGTTAGTATTCTAATAATTTAATAAGTTGTCAAACTTGTACATTAAAAAAAAAAAGAGGTTGGTAAGAGAATAACGTCAGTTGTGTTGTTTTTTTATGTTACGTTTATTCAAATAAATGGGTAGGTTTCCCCCTCATAACCCTAAATCCGTTCCTTCCGATCCTATCCTGACCACACCAATCCTTAATCCCACGATGAATATATACGTAATGTATGTATGTATACTGGGAATTCATGATTGTGGCTGAAGTAGCGTGGGAAGCTCGAGCAGACCGTCCTCCCCCTTGAGGAGGGAATGAAATACGCGACCTTTCCTTCGTTTCCTTCTTATTCCTGTGTTGATGCTAAACGATGTTAAACAATCCCTCCAATACCTAACAGAAGGTTATGCCTAGATTTGTCTAGGTAGTTATGGGCAGATTCGTTGGTTGTGTAATTAAAAAAAAAAGAACGTGGTTAAGTTTCTGCATGTGTTACGGTGTTACGAAAAAATACTAATTATCGTTAATCATCTTGAATGTACAATATTAAAAAATAAAATTGAAATGGAAAATAGATATGGAATTATCCCCTTCAATGGAATTAATTTTGACAATTGGCGGTTCAGAATAGAATCTGTACTAAGTGCTGAAGGGCTTCAAGATGTATTAATCGAAGTTGAACAAAAAGATAAAAGCGAAGCATGGTTAAAAAGAAACGATAAGGCTAGGAATATTATTATCCAAAGTGTGTCATATTCTCATTTAGAGTACATTAAAGACATCGATGACGTGAGTAATATGCTGCAGAAATCTGAAACAACATTTGCAGAAGGAGGTACCTGTTCAAAATTTTACTTATTAAAAGATTTAGTTGAGTTAAAGTTCAATTCCAATGATGGTCTTCAAGAACACTTTGCGAAATATGACAAAATAGCAAGAGCATTAAAAAGAAAGCCTCAGTGCTAACTATGAGGAATCTGATATTGCATGCTTTTTGATGTTGTCTATGCCTAAAGAATATGAAAGTGTTGTTACAGCAATAAGAACGGTCTCAGGTAATGAGTTAATTCTTGCAACTGTGGAGAATCGATTACTAGATTTTAAAACAACAAATAATGTTATAAATGTGGAAGAATGGACATTTGAAAAATGTGTGCGGCATTAAATGAATTATATGCAAGAAATTTGGGAATGAAGCAGTAAACTATAGGTATAAACAAAATTTTAGTAATAATGAAATGGCAAGTTATTCAAAGTCAGAAGAAAATAAAGAAGAGAACGTTGCATGCTTTACAAGTGAAGAAACAAGAAAATAATTGCTGGTAGGTAGATTCAGGTGCTACACATCAATGCACAAACGATGACAGCTTACTAATAAACAAACACTATTTTGAAGAACCCAAATTAATCCAGTTAGCCGAAAAAGGTAAAGAAATGAAGGCAACATGTTGTGGTGACCTAAAAATTGAAAGTGAGCTGAGCATAGACGAAAAAATTGCCATTACTTTGAAAAATGTGAACTGTGTTCCTGACTTGAGAGTGAACTTATTGTCCGTGTCTGAAGTTGAAAATGATCGGAAGTAACGTGTATTAATGTGAGTGTCCTCATTAAGAAAAACAAAAGGGTGTACGCCAAAAGAGAAAGCACTGGTTATACAACGCTTATATAAGTTATTTTGATTAGAAATTAAGGTTGGTAATAAAATTTGCTTTTTTTTTTGTTAAAAGTGGACTGTAGCTTTGAAAGGGACACTTGTAAAGGCTATGAAAGGACATATGTCACTTTCATAACTTTGTATAGTAACTAGTGCCTGTACACTAAATAACATACTTTTCAGGCCAAAAGCTTAAAATATAGATACACGAAGTAGGAAGAGAGTACGAAAAGATGCGATAGAAATAGAAAACGTAGTAAAGGAACTGTTGGAAATATAAAGTTCAGTTAGATCTGTTGCGAAGAGTTATGATATTGCAAAAATGTTACTTGCTCGATTAGTTAAGTAGGCAAAAGGAAATGAACAGCTAGGTAGATTTAAATATAAGCCGAACATTGGCAATCGCAAAATATTTTCTGTTGAAAAGAAAAATGCTTTAGTTGAATATTTAAAAATCACGTGAAAAATATCGTACGGTTTGACATAATCTCAAACACGACAATTGGCATATGATTATGCTGTAAAATTAGGCAAGGAGATCCCCATAAGTTGGACAGAAAATAGCACAGGGGGTTGTGATTGGTTGAAAGGATTCAGGCGCCCAGAAAAAACAAGCTTATCCCGAACCACTGCATTTAATACAAATAACGTCGATTTTTTTACAATAATTTGCGAAAAGTATTGATAACATATAAATTGAAGCCTGCTGATATTTATAATACTGACGAAATTGGGTTGGTGACTGTGACAGAACTTCCGAAAATTATTGGAGAATGTGGTTCAAAACAAATTGGTCAAGCAACGTTAGCTGAACGAGGACAACTAGTGACAATGCTAGCTTTTGTTTCGGCAACAGGCAATACTGTCCCATCGGTATTTATATTTCCTCGTGTGCAATTTAAGGGCTTCATGATACAAGACGGTCCTGCTGGAAGTTTAGGGCTAGCACACAAATCGGGTTGGATGATTTCCGAAAACTTTTTTAAATCTTCTCAGCATTTCGTCAAATATGTCAAACCAACACAAGATCATCCAATTTTAGTTATCATGGACAATCACGATAGTCACATTAGTTTAGATGTTATCATGCATACCAGAGAAAATGGAGTTGTGCTACTCACTTTCCCACCCTACTGCAGCCATAGGTTGCAACCGCTTGATGTGTCAAACTATTTTTAAAGTTGCCATAACAATTGGATGGTGTCTAATCTGGGTACAACAGCTACCATCTATCACTTACCAAAATTTGCAACCGTTGCTTATGGAAATTTTTTTTACTATTACCAATATCACATCTGGATTTCGAAAAATTCGGAAAATTTTACGAAACATTTTTTAACTGCATATCTATCAGATAAACCATTGGAAACTGAAACTTTAAGGGTTGCATTGAAATAAATGCAACAAATGAACCACGTCTAGGTTGTATACCAGTTGCTTCAACAAGTTCCTGTGCTAGCGAAAATGGTGATAAAATTTTGCCAGTCACTAAAACTACTTTAAGTGTTACTCCTGAATTGGATAGATCTTTTCCAAAGCACCTGCTCGAAAAGTCAATAGTAACCGTGGAAGGAAACGCGGATCTTCTAGAATATTAACAGACACACCTGAGAAAAACCAAATAGCAATAGAACAACGGCTGAAAGAAGAAAAATTGCGAAAACAAGCTGTAAGAACCAAAATCGGTTGAAAAGAAAAGCGTTTGCTGATAGTAGCAGTGAAAAAAGTGATGTACAAATACAGCATGATGAAAGTGATGCAAACGATGAGTTCAATCAAGATTAGGTTGAAGACGAAACTGAAGACCTAAAAGAAAATGATTTTATTTTGGTGAAGCTAATAATAAAAAAGGCTGGTTAACCAAGCAGTAGCACAAATTTTGAAAATTGTGTAACATAATGAATTTTCCGCATCATTTATGGAAAAATTAAAGAAAACTTCATATTTTAAATTTCCAGAACGTAAATACTTAGCAGATGTTAATAAGAGATATATTCTAATTAAATTACCTACGCCATATCAACATGTGGGTAGCGAAAGAGTGAGAGGCTTCTATTCTTTTAGTGTAGACCTTTCGAAGTTTAGTGGACTCATGTAGAACACATTTTATGTGTATATATAACCTTATTTGTTTGTGTCCCTTTCAATACCCGAATGGTGATGAAAGAGACAAATACAGCGCAAACAACAATAATTTTTTACATTGACTATTTTTAGTTACATTACAAGGTAGTTAAGTTTCATATATCTATTTTTATAATTAAATGAGGCATTTAGTTTGAAATATATAACGTTTTAAAGAAAAATGTCCCTTTCATGCCACCTTTACCCTAAAGTCTAAAGATGAAGTTTTTGAAACGTTTAAGAATTATGAAGCTAGAGTAACAGCAATGTTTTGTGGAAGAAACATTTCAAAAATAAAATGTGACAATGGTGGTGAATATAGTTCACATCAATTTAAGAATTTTGTAAAGAACGGGGAATTAAAATTTCATATATATCTCCATACAGCCCTCAAATGAATGGAGTGCAGAAAGAATGAAACAAACACTAATGAACACAGCAAGATTATTATCAAACAGGCCAATATGGATAAAAGCTTCTGGGAGGACGCAGTACTTACCGCGGAATACTTCAACTACAGAGTAACATCACCTTCAAGTAAAACTACATAAAACGTTGTATGAGTTATAGTTAGAACGAAAACCAAACGTTTCTAACGTAAGCATTTTTGGTTGCATTGCTTGTGCAAGAATTCCAGATTCGCTCAGAACTAAACTAAATGATAAAGGACTCAAATGTAGATTCGTGGGGTATGCTGAAATTGGAATTAGCTTATGGAATGAGAGAGAACGGAAAATAATTCATAGCAGAAATTTGGTCTTTGATGAAAAAAGGTTTGGTATGATTCAAGTAAATGAAGGACAAGTGATTATTGCTGAAAACGAAGTCATAAGTGAAGAAATAAACATAAGAAATGAAGAAAAAGCAAGCACGGAAAATGTTTTTGAAGAAAACAAAGAAGAAAATACAAACAAGATGAATGCAGAAAGAAAATCTAACAGAAATAGAAGATCCCTATTACCTTGAGGAATATGAGTTAGGCTTATCGCATTTTGGTTATACGGCACTATTGAGTGATTATCCTGATGTACCTGAAACATATGAAGATTCAAAGAGAAGTTGTAGCTGACCGTGTTGGAAGGAAGCTATTGATAATGAATTACATACATTGTTACAAAAAGAAACCTTCGGTGATAAACCTGAAAAAGAAAAAATAATTAGTAATAGATGGGTTTAAAAAAAAAGGAGAACGAAGAAGGGAATTTGACCTATAAAGCAAGGTTGGTTGCCAGAGAGAAACACATGGAAAACACCTCAGACCGAGCTATAAACGAAGGGATTCGTTAGTATATAAATTCCATACCCAGGATTGAAAGCCATTACACTTGAGCAAATATCGCACGAACATTCATAGATGGTGGTCGCTCATTGGCAATATTCATAGAGATTATACCGTATCAAAGTGCAACGAGGAAAACAAACCCTATGGAAGTTACATATTTGAACGTGCATTCACACAGGAATTTAAAATATCGATTTTTGTTCCTAAGAAAGAAAGAAAATGCCAGTAATAATGAAAAGGAGAATTTGAAAAGTTATTATGATATGCATTTGGACGAGAAGAAATTATCAAAAGAAGCGCAATAAAGAAAATAATTAATTTAATGGCATTGTAGCAGTACATGATCTTCAAGCAGTGATGCAAATACCCAAAGGAGATGTTTCAGTTTTTTTCTATATATCAAAGCTCAATGCATATAATTTCACAATTTATGACTAGCAAACAAATGCTTGTGAATGTTACGTGTGGGATGAGTCACACGCCAATCGAGGTGTTAACGAATTAGGTACATATGTACTGAAAGCAATAATGTCTGATGCAGAAAGTATTTTTTACTCCGATAATTGCGTGGGGCAATAAAAAAATAAATTCATGTCGACCATATGCTTTTACCCTGTACGCTGACTCGCAATAAAACCCGTTACTCACAAATATTTAATCATACACACAGAATGAAGGCGATGCAGTTCATTCGCTAATTGAGAGACAGGTAAAAGGACAATTAACAAGTGGTCCAATTTATACACCTGATGAGTTTATACCTGCCATTAAGGCTGCGAAGAAACAGGGTAAACGTTTTAATGTAAATGTATTGCGCTATGAAGATTTTTATATCAAGGATCTAGCTTCCAACATTGGACCACTAAATATGGCAAACCTAAAGATTCATGATGTGAAAGTTTTCAAAATTGAGCGGAATTCACTAACGAGATCAGGTCGAGATCAGGGTTGATAAAAATCATGATTTTTTTTAACTAAAATCAAAAATCCATGATTTTTTTTTAATTTGACTAGTTTTCATTAATATATTATTTTCAAATAATTCTAACTGTATGTTTTGTTTTGTTAAGCAAAATATTTGCAGGCAGTAGGGTTACAGCGATTAAACGTCCTTGTATAGGTAAAATATTGTAAGGTCGCGTTTAACCGGCAAAACCTTTTAATGCCTTTCAAGCTATACAATGGGAGTATTATACCCACTATAAAACTACTAGAACTACAACAAACAAGATAAAGTAAACAAATAGCAGTGTTAATGCGTTTTTATTCAGAATATAAATAATTAAATTAGAATAATCATTATTCTTGAAATTGTGACGATTCATATATATATATATATATATATTTATATATATATATATATATATATATATATATATATATATATATATATATATATATACATAGTGTGTGTGTGTATCTGTATGTATATATATATTTTAATTTCGCCCCAAAGGGGGTTGGGACAGTCAACTTCCAGGGTTATTGGATCCACACACTTACAAAATATCCATATCTCTGGGGGATTATTCACCGTCAATACCAGGATTCGAACCCAGGACGTTTGTAGTCAGATTTTAAGACCAAGTTCTTAACCACCTGCCCGTTGATAAAATAGTTATATTTAATTTAGCTATTTAGCAGAAGTATTTTTCTATCCCACCTTACCAATTTAGGTCAGCTTTTTTATTTACTGCATACTGCATGTGGGCCCATAAATCTTATTTCTATTGAATATACAACAATGAAAATGTGTTTTTATTTTGAAGCATATCGTGGTTTAGGATAGTTTCACTTGTATCATTTAGGTAACTACATAGGTACCTGTATACATCACGATTTTTGTACATTTTATATTTCTCCTGGTCTTATTAGCAGATATTTAAGAATCTCACAAATTTTCGTTTCATGGGCGTTTAGAATCTCACAAATTTTCATTTCAAGGGCGTTTAAACGCGGGTAACGTGTTTAATATAAATGTCTACTCGTTTAATAAAATCTGTTTATTAAATTTTGCAACCTTAGCAGGAATGGTATAGATAGGAAGCAAAACTCGACATGTCAACGTGAACATTTTGTTTACGCAGGGCAATTGGTGAACCTTGTAAAAACTGGCAGAAAACGCTCAGCTATATGAATGACACGCACTTGTTCTAGTTATTAGTAATATTTTGGGTTCTGTGTGTAATCTAGCAAAATATTTAGTCATGACAAGCCGGGACAGAAAGGAATTTAGTATTTGGCAACATTTTGTAAGCAAAAAGTGGGTGGCAAACTAGGTTGCAGAGGAGTGTGTAAAAAGTGTGGCAAAGGAAATCTGTAAAAGTAAAACTAGTGATGTCATTGATGTTGAAACTCTTCATGCTGGTTGTCAGTCACAGGCTGGAACTAGCCAGAATGAAATTATCCAGTTGCAAAAGAAACAGAGAAGTGAAAACTGTGAAAAGGAAAGTGTAGGTGAAAGTGAAAATAGTGGTCATTTGGGTTCTTTTGTTGTGCGAACTGCACAAGACAAGAAGAGAAAATTGGACAGACAAATAGCCCAATCCGTTTACGCAACAAATTACAGCTTTAGTACTACAAAAATAAGGAAATTCGAAAAGTCATAGAAATGCTAAGACCCGGTTACGTTCCTCCATCTAGATTTCAGTTATCGTCAATGCTCCTGAATTTGAGGAAGAAAAATCGAAATGTTTTAAGACGTTTTCTGGACAGTCTGTTTGCATGTCCTTAGATGGATGGTTCAATGTACATCAGCCGATAATCTGTGTTGTTTTGATAGCAAAGGATGGAAACAATGTTCTCTTGGAAAGCATAGATACATACTGTCATCCCCATACAGCTGACTATCTTGCTGAGTTGGCTATTAACTCAATAAATAAGTGTAAAAAAAAAGTTACCAGTACTGTGACAGATAATGCGGTCAACATGGTCAGTATGAAGAAAAAAATTTCACAGTCATTCAGTTATCCTATAATTACATATGGTTGTTCGGTGTACTTGCTTAGTTTGCTCTCCAAAGATTTAGAAGCATCGCAGGTAAAATAACATATAGTACAAATTGTGAAATACTTCAGAAATACACATTTGCCGAATGCTTGATATAAGAAAAAGGGGGCAAGAAATTGGTCTTATCTCAAGATGTTCGATGGAATACACTTTCAGATTGTCTTGAGATCTATATAAATGAATGGCCGTAATTGTTATTAATATGTGAAGAGCATAAAGAAGAAATTGATCCAGTGATTTATATAAAGTTTCAGATATCTATATTAAAAGGATGGCTGAATATTTTCTACAGTTGCTAACACCAATTTCTATAGCACTTGACATAATACAACAAAACGGTGCCCTCTTTCACTTTTTGGCATATATGTTGGATCCTACAATAAATATAAAAAAAGAATATCCATTACTAGTTGAAGAAAAGAGAGATGCTTTAGATATTGTTTCCCAATATTTTTCAGACAGGATTATTACCATTACTAATTAAGTTAGAAGCTGTGTCAGCGGCGGAAATCCGGCATCGGGCAGTGTCACCGGAGTCAAGGTTGCCGTCACGCACAGCGTTGCTGCAGGGCGGCAGCACGCTGTGTCAAGTGCGCCGGCGATCACCACAGCAGTGAATGCACAAAACCCCGTACAGACCGGGCAAAGTGTGTTAAATGGGGTGGGGACCACCCCGCCAGCTATAGGGGATGCCCGAAGTGCCCTCGACCTCCGCAACGGAAGAAGACGGAAGTACATCAGAGACCGAAGAGGACACCGCCGACGGTAGCGCCTTCTTCAACCCGGACCGGCGTCAGTTACGCCCGAGCGACAGCAGGCAAGGATGAGAAGGCGGAAGTACCGAGAACGGCTCCAGCCGCTGTAGTTACCCGCCTACCCAATCCGCCTTAGGGTTAGACGCCATATTGGGCCTCCTCGGAGGTCTCGATATGGAGAAGGCCCTACCCGTCATCCGTAAGGTGACAGCGGCGCTCGTTCAGGCGCAAACTGCGATGGACCTGTGGGGAGTGATCCTCTCTCACGGTTCAGAGGTGGTTGCCCTTTTCGGGTAATCATACAGGTTCGGAGCGAAGTCTAGTACCCCAGATAAGTATACAGTATCGACAATTTAATTTATTATGTTCTGTTAAAACCGACAATGTTTCACACAACTAACACATGTTTCTATTTATTTCAGATACGCAGGGCATCAGCAACCAGCCACAACCGAGCGACAACAGGACAGTCTACACAACATATTCCAACATCACCACAACTCATCTTTTTCTTTACGAACGACCAACAATGCAAAGCACAACACTGTCAACAGGCAATCCACACGACCCGCAACCCAACAACTTCGCAATCCACGCGCTGAAGAGGAAGAAGATTCCTGAGCAGCGCACCACCAATACAACATAATACACATTTATTATTATATTTAGTTTTAAGTGTGATATGTATATAAAAATGAATTGTTAATTTCTAAAATTTTTAATAAACTTTGTTAATAATAATTAATAAGTGTCAGACTCTTTCCACAAAACTATATTTTCAAATGAAATAATAGAAAATGTAACAGCAGTACAAATCCCAAGATGTTCCAGAAATTAACCATGTGCTGCCTATAGTGATTTGTTTTGTGTGCCTGTGCATCCACTGCTGATGTCGGGAGGATGTTTTTTACCTATGGATTCATACATTCAAATATAAGAAACAGACTTGGCGGTGACAAAGCAGCTAAACTAGGATTTCTATTTAAGCATTATAACACTTAGGTTATAGACGTTCAGCAATATTTAGTTTTTTTTTTAAATATAGTTCTTTTCTGTATTAAAAACATTTTTTAATAGTTTTATTTTTGTAAAAAGCAGCTGAATGCTGAATTTCTTTTTGATTATTGTAATAAATATTACCATATCAAAATGCATAGAGTATAGAGAAAATTCCCGGCGAACAGACGTGTTTTAGTACCGCTCTGAAGTTTACTTTTAATACGGGGTTAAATTATTAGTGAATGAACAGTATAGTATAATACATATAGTGATTAGTGTAAGATTAACAATTGTGTAATTACGCAAAAGGGCGCGTTGATAAGAATAACTATATTTGTACAAAAAGATAATACAGGTACATATATAAGTATTTTAAAATATTGGTAATAGTATATCACGGTATCATATCACACCGTTGACCTTTACCTCCTATTGATAAAATACTTGTTTATTTTATGCCAAAAACGTAAACAAACTACCTACTTTACTATTGTCTTGCTGTACGGGTTTTTGTCAACAAACATTTGAGACAATAGTAATTTAGGGCAAGTAATCGTACTAATTACTGAAATTAAGTCATATAAGAGTGACAACAAACAACAAAAAAAAAATAGGTAGGATTAGAATTAGACAAATAAACAACATTAAAAGAACATAGCAGCTGATAAGCGAACCATAAGAAGGTCAAACACCATAAAGTGCAAAACCACATAAGCTATCAACGCTTTCCAAAAACATAAACAAAGTGAAGGACCGTACTCAACATTAAGAATAAACACAGCTATAAGTACCCACACACTACCTCACTCGTTGAAGCAGTCAAAATGGATGACGAAAATACAGAACCACGAAAAATGATGACATTACTACAGGAAATAAATAGTAAACTAGATAGAATGGAAAATAAAAGTGATAGAATGGAAAAAAAAATGGATAAATTCCAAGATGAAATAAACAAAATAAAAGATGTTAATGAAAAATTACTGAAAGAAAATAGAGAACTGAAACAAGGATTATTAGTGCAAGAGAAAAGGTTTGAAAAGCTAGAACGAGAAATTAGGAAAAAGAAATTAATAATATACGGAGTGGAAGAAACACAAGAAGAGAATGATATGCAAATTAAAGAAAAAATCAGAATAATTCTATGAGACATAGAGGTGCCCCTAAATACGGAAGAGGAGTTAATGCAGATAACAAGACTAGGGAAAGAAAATAAAGGTAGAATAAGATTTCTCAAAAGAAACAATGGAACAGCGAAAAGAATTAATTAACTTCATGAAACAATACAGAAAAGAAGGACATCATGCAACCTTAAAATATAACATCTTGATAATTAATGGACAGAGCTTTTCCTTAGATAACCTCAAACAGATTGAGAATCAACAAAGTGAAAATGCAATAAATTACACCGAAGATAAACAAAAAAAAGGAAGAACTACGAGCCAGAGATCTCCGGAAAACACCGATAACGGAGAGCTACGAGAAAAAATACTAAAAATAACCAATACAAGCAGAGAAGCAAAAAACTAATAGATTACACAGCTGAAAGAAGAGTAATGATAACAAACGGCGAGAAAATGGATAAACGAATTGAAAATAAAAATATTAAATCAAAAAAAAAAAAAAAAAAAAAAAAAGCAACAAAAATTAAAGTAGCAACTTGGAATATTAAGACACTATTACAACCTGGAAAAATGAAAGAGATTGCAGAAATAACAGAAAGATACAGGGTTGACATTATCGCACTACAAGAACTAAGATGGGCTGATAAGAGCGAGATTAATAAAAACAAATACACCATGTTTTGGAGCGGAGGAAAGAAACAAGGTAGAAACGGAACAGGCTTCATGATCTCGCAGAAACAAAAAAATAATATAATGAAATTTGAAGCAATAAACGAGATTATCAAAACTTCGAATGAAGGGAAAATTAGCTAATACCACGTACATAAATGTATATGCCCCAACTGAAACAGCAAAAGAAGAAGACAAAGAGAAATTTTATGACAAACTACTAAGCGAATGCGAGAAAACACCAAGACATGATACTTTGATAATACTAGGGGATTTAAATGCCCAAATAGGAAAAGAGGAATACATAAGATCAGTCGCAGGGAAACACACAATACATACTGAAACAAATAACAATGGAAACAGAATATGTAATATAGCAGCAGCAATGAATCTTTATATCGCTAGCACAAAATTTCCACATCCAGATAAACATAAAATAACATGGACCCACCCAAACCAATCTTTCAAAAGTCAAATCGATCATATAATAATAAGAAAAGATAGACTCAAAAACGTGCAAGATGTAAGAACATATAGCGGGCAAATGCAGAAACCGACCACTACTTAGTAATAGCAAATATAAAAGAGACAAAAAATTAGAGAAAGATAAATCGCAAAACAATAAAAAGAGTAAATGGGATATAGAGAAATTAAAAGAAACAAATGTGCAAGAAAAATATGAAAAGAGATGACACAAATGTTACAACACGAAATAAACAGTAAAAAGACAGAAGAAATTGAAGAGCAATGGACAAAGATAAAAAACACTATAATACTAACTGCAGAAAGAAACATAGGAAGAAAGAACAACAAGAACAAAAATGAATGGTATGACGAAGAATGTAAGAAAGCAGTAGAGAGCAAAAACAAAAGATGGAAGACATGGTCACAGACAAAAAGAGACCAAGACAAAAATGCATATAAAGAGGCAAATGCTGTAGCAAGAAACACCTGTAAACAAAAGAAAAGAAACTGGATTGAAAACAAAGTACGAAACATTCAAGCAGAATACAATAAGAAAAACACAAGACAATTTTATCAACAAATAAAATGCGAAAAGAAAAGGTTTAACATAAGAACGAGAGGTATTAAAAACCCTGAAGGAAAAACAAAATATGAAACGAATGAAATTCACACTATATGGAAAAACCACTTTGAACAGCTCTTCAGCAACAAAAACAGAACAAAAACAAAGGTAACACAAGACATAAACATAAACGATGAAACAGTCCAGGAACCAGAAATGAAAGAAATAAAAGAAACGATAATGAAGATGAAAAATAATAAAACACCAGGATGCGACGAGATAATAATAGAACAACTCAAACATGGAGGAGAAACCCTACACAACGAAATTCATAAACTAATATGCAAGATATGGAAAGAAGAAGTTATGCCAGAAGAATGGAGAAAAGGCATTATCTTTACAATACACAAGAAAGGGATATTGAAGCCTGCACAAACTACCGAGGAATAATGATACTAAATACTACATATAAAGTGCTATCGAAAATAATTAAAAACAGGCTACAGCAATATTCGGAGAATATAATTGGCGACTATCAACAAGGTTTTAGACCTGGGAGGTCAACGACGGACGCTATCCATATAATGCAACAAATATTAGGAAAAGCAAAGGAACACAACATAACCCTACACCTTTTGTTCATAGATTTCAAGCAAGCCTTCGATAAGGTGAGAAGAGAAAGTATAACAGAGGAAATGATATGCAGAGGGATACCAAAAAAATTAGTCAACCTAATTGAAATGACTCTAAAAAACACAACAGCAACAGTAAGAATTAAAGATACAACAACTGAGAGCTTCAGGGTAGAGGAAGGGGTTAGGCAGGGAGACATGTTATCAGCCATACTGTTTAACTTAGTCCTGGAAAGCGCAGTTAGAAAAGCTGATATAAGCGGCACAATAAATACCAAAAGCGTACAAATCATTGCATATGCCGACGATGTGGTGTTAATAAGTAGATCGAAGAAGATCTTAGAAAGTGCGGTAATGAGACTAGAAGAAGAAACAGCAAAAAAAGGGTTAAAAATTAATGAACAAAAAACAAAATATTTAAAACTTAATAACAGTGTCAAAGCAAGTGAGGAACCATTACAAATTAAAAATTACAGTTTTGAAACAGTGCAAACTTTCACATACTTAGGCATTAAAATTAATAACATAAACAACAGCAGCAAGGAAGAAACTAAACATAAAATACAAGTGGGATATAAAACATATTACACGAATAAAAACCTGTTAAATAGTGTAAACTTAAGTATAAACGCAAAAATACAAATATATAAAACACTAATTAGACCAGTAGTGGTGTATGCAGCGGAAACCTGGGCAATGACAAAGAAAGAGGAGGATCTTAGAATCTTCGAGAGGAGGATATTAAGAGGGATATTAGGACCAATAAAGACTGAACAAAACGAATACAGGCCAAGAATGAACTTTGAGATTATCAACCAAATGAAAGGAGAAGATATCATCACATACATCAAAGCACAAAGAATAAAATGGTTAGGTCACATAATGAGGGCGGACAAAAAAAGAGCAATAAGAATAATAACTGAATGGGAACCTGTAGAAAACAGAAAAAGAGGAAGACCCAGAATAAGATGGCTGGAAAAAGTGGAAGAGGATTTAAATAAGCTGGGAATAAAGAACTGGAAACAAAATGCACAAATAGGATAGAATGGAACAAAATAGCGGAAAACGCCAGGACAAACAGGACTCTATAGAAGGAAAATGAGAAAAAAGGGGAACTAATCCATCCCAAAAAGAAGGATTAAGAAAGCTTCAAAATGGAAGCAGCCAAAACTGTTTCACGGTTATAGTGTGATATATATATATATATATATATATATATATATATATATATATATATATATATATATATATATATATATATATATATATATATCAAAATGCATCAAGATTCAAATTTGAGCCCCCTTTTCTGAACTAAATTAATCATGATTTTTATTTAAAAAAATCACACTGATGAGTATCATGATTTTAATCAACTGATTTACTTAAATAATCTCAACCCTCGTCGAGATTATAAAAAGAAAAAAGCAAATGAACAAGTCCCAGTAAATTCTGAAGCCTGCGTTCAATCAAAAGCCTGGCCTCGCAAAAAAGAAGGAAACATACTTGTTGGATTTCATTAATAAGAACCACGTTCCAAAATATTATAGCAATTATTATAAGAACTTATAAATATAAGCTTAGTTTTGCAAAATTTCTACATTTTGTGAAAATTAAAAATGTTTCTTTTCTAAAAATGTATCTTGATAATCTCCCAGTAGTACATATTCACTGGCAAATGACTTTTAACAATAACAATTGAAAATAATTATAAAAAATCTGATGTGTGCAACACATGACCTCACAATACAACGTAATTGATAGTATAAACAAGCACAAGTAAAATTGAAAGAATTTGATGTGTTTTATAACTAGTGTACTGTGTTTTTTTTTGCTACTAAAAATTTTGTACAGTTTTTCCATATCATCAAATTGTTAAATTGTTTTATTAAAAAAATCGTAATACTTAAAAATCTTAAATTTGAATTATTATATAAATACCTATAAAGCTTAACGTGTAAATATGTGCATAAAAGTACAATTTTTATGAACATATAAATCCACTTATTACCCATATGTTTCTATTGATGCCGTTATCATTTTTATATTTATTCCATAGTTAACTTTCGTTATTGCGAAAACAACAGTTGTTTATATAATTCCTAAATGGCATAAATTCTATTAATAAAAAAGTAATTAGAAGTCTGACATTTTAACATTTATCATGTGTAAAAATGCAAAAAAAAGGGTCAAAAATTTTTTTTCCCAAAAAATCATCTGAAATGGCTCAAAACGTGAAAAAATGCAAAAAAATGTTTCCAAAAATTTTTCAAAAATTTTTGACCCAAGGCCAGAAAAATTTTTTTCCACATCATCTCAAATAGTCAGAAATTACTCAAAACGTGTAAAAATGAAAAAAAAATTGGAAAATTTTTGACCAAAAATTTGTATTCTTCAAAACTTGTTGCAAATGACCAGAAATGCTTTAACACGTCTAATAGATAAAAAGAACCTCGTACATTATGCATCTTGAACCCGAGACATCAACCATATGCGCTACCGGACGAGTTCACGAGCAAACAAAAAACTTGGTAGATATTCAATTCTAGGATGGTTCACTTAGTTGCCTACGTAAAGACGTGCCGGTGTGCTACGAATAGCGGTTCGTATTTATACGCTCTATAATAGTCGAAATCTGGAATTCCATTTTGACTGGACAGATTTCGCTCCAAAGTTCATCATTCGTCTAGTCATAGATCCGAACCTAGGTACCAACTTTCATGACGATCGGATATCATGCTGGAACACATACAGACAGACATACATTTTGAAACTTTGATGTTTGAAGCTCTTTTTTTCCAATTTACGGTAAAGCAATTTTTAAGTATGGTAGCTCATTTTAAAGGAAATTTAATCCTCTTTAATAATATGCTGGGATCTGCATTCTATCTATTTTCTATATTTCAATCATTCACAAAAACTAAATTGCTGCACTCGAAATTTCTTCGACTGATTACAATACCTCTCAATACTTTCCTATTGTGAGGTAAAAATCTAATTTTCTTATAAAAAACGTCATATTTCAACTTACTGCACAGTCAAAACTTGATATTCACTTTAATAACGTCACAACACCAAATGTAATTTGTTTTTTCCTTTTTAAAAAGTAGTGTTAAGCATTTCTTAAAAACTGTGTCCCTGCATGTTTATTACTATTAATCACTCTACCACAATATGCAAACAGGAAAAATGAAACTTTATTTTGTGTTTTCTGGGGAATCAGGTTTTTCCAGTTATGACACTATTGTATTTAATGAGCGATATAACCAAAATCTACCTTACTTATTTTTAAATAACACAAATCGTTATCTAATATTGATTCAAAGCTCCAGTTCTTTTCATTACAATAATTTTGATACTGTGCATTTAGAATTCCACAACATACAGAAATAATAAGGGACATTAAATTTTCATATATAATCTCTACATTAGCATTCATACTTTGAAAGAGCAAAGTAGTTTTTTGCAGTTCTATTAGGATGTGCAGAATATTTTTCTTCAATGCTAGAAATTTTAAAGCAAGTTTTAAGATCCAACCACTGATTTTACTTAGACAACCATTTTGTTTTTGATGGTTGATTTAATTTCAATGGTTTAGCTCTATCATTTATCAAATTATAAATAGCTTCATAATATACGTTTCTTAATCAACTGTGAGCAAAGCAGTTATAACTCTCTCTAATTAAAAAGTCTAAATCTGCAGGCAATTCTTCGATGGCATTTGCATTGCACAGGTGAATCAAATGACACAAACAGTGTATTAGCTGTAGTGCAGGTATACCATTTTTTAGTAAAGAATATAAAGAATTAAATTCACCAAGCATATTGTTAGCACCATCTGTACCTAAACCTATTATTTTCTTATACTGTAACCTATTTCCTAAAAACGCTTTTAACACGGATGCAGGTCTTGAGCGGTGGCCCTAGTTACTTCAAACAGCCCAAGATATTCTGTTCGTATAACAATTATATTATAACTAAAATAACTAATGCAAATTGCCATATATTTGTTCACTGATACATCGGTTGATTGATCAACAATGATAGAGAATGGAGAGCTACCTATGTCAGCAACAATATCCAACACTATTAATGCTGGAGAAATTACATTTTTAATGAGAGCTGAACATTTAGTTCAATCAAGTTGAATCTTCTTTTTGATTCCTCCAATATCATGTATTAAATCTGTGTGATGGATATCTCTAATTGATAAATAAATGTACAGAAGTATGCACTGCTAATTTAATTCCAATTTCTTCATTTTAGTTGACACTGCCTTGATAGTAACTACACCTATAAAAAGTATCAAGATTAACTTATATCTAAATACTCAAATAAAATGTGGTGAATGTTTACCTAAATTACTTAGTGTTTGTTGATTAGTATTAATTATGGTGGTACACTGATATTTTCGTCCATTTTTCTTGAAAATATCACTTTCGGAATGCTTTTTGTCATTCTTCTAAGCTCTTAACTGATTTGCAAAGCATACAAAAAGCACCTATTTCGTTTTTGGTGCTGCTTTCTTTAATAACATTGTAACAAGTAAACAAAAAATAAGTTCCAAACTTTATTTAGAAATATATAAGTACAGCACTAACCTTTAAACATTGCCTCATTTTCCCACTCCTAATTATATTTTTTAGTGTATTTGGGGTATTTGCCCATTTCCTAATTTTGTAAATTTGCACTAATTGATAAAAACATAAAAATTGCAAGTATTAATCATTGAAACTTTGATAGTGACAGATGACAACTGGGTACTGACTGAATTGAAGATAGCATCATCACATAAGTATGCAACATAGATTCTGTAAAAAAAGAGACCTGTGTGAAGTTAGCCTGGGATTCGGATTCGTTTTAGCTTTGGATACGCTTTTTTACAGCAGACCAAACAAATATTGACAAAGTTTTATTAAAGTTATAGATGTAAATTCAAACCAAAACACTACAAAAATGAAGGCTGTTTACGTTATGTGAACATTACTGTAAAAAATACCTATGAATTAATAAAAATTAATTAATCCCTCAATTTCCATAATTCAGAAGCAAGGAAAAATTATATATCGACAAGAAGAGGTATATCCATCCTAATTTTTTTATATGTCTCTCTATCATGTGTCCTACCTTGGACAATCGCCAAAAGTTTGAGAAGTAGTGGGAAACGTAACAAAATTAATTATTTCAGTTTCCAACGATCAGCCAAGACAAAAAATTATACTTCGATAAGGAGCCGTATATCCACCATACTTTTTTTTTATGTCTCGAAAGGCGACGTCGTTGTCGAGAAGCGTGTGGGCGTCCGACGAGGTAGAGCGGAGCAGATCCCCCGAGTCCAATGCGGCCCGTTCGGCGCACTCGCACACGAGGACGCGCTACCGATCCCGCGTACCCGAGCCCTGCTTCGAAGCACGATCTCGGTCGTCGCGCCTTCTTTCGGCGCGGAGAACCTTGTGCTATCGAACGTTGGTGTCGTGACCACCCCGTTGGTCGTCGCTTTACGGCGCCGGCGCGTCGCGGGTGTGACGCGTCAAAGAACGCAAGAGAGGTAGACCCGTTGAACCCGCGCTTATCGCGTCTTCCAGAGCCCCACGAACAGTGGTGTTCCGAAGCGAACGTCGAACGCGACCGCCCATCGCTCGCGTCGAACGCGCGCTTCGTGCGTCTTCGTGTCGATGGTGGCGGCGCACCTTGTTGCGAGATGGGGCATTACAAAGAATACTTCAAACTGTGGATCACTCGGCTTGTGGGTCGATGAACAACGGGCTAAATGTGAGTCATAGTGTGAACTGCAGGATACACGAACATCGACGAATCGAACACACATTGAGGTCCGGGAAACGCTACGGTCATCCCGGGACCATGTCGGGCTGAGGGTCGTTATCCACGGAGACCGACGGACCGCGCGCCACTTTGCACTGCGCGAGGTTCGATCTGGTCTGCGTTGTTGGGAGTTCCGCGAGACGGGCGCGATTGCGTCCGCACCGTCTGCACGTCTCCCCGAATCATGAGGCCTGCGTCGGCGTGGCCGCTCTCGCTTGAGGTAGGAGCGGCTTCGTATAGCCGACGGTCCTCACGTCTCTCACGTGGTCGCGCGCGCGTGGGAGAAGTCGCGGAGCGAACTAAACGCTCCGTCCCATCGGATCGCCGGCGCGACATATCAAAGACATATCATGGACCTTTGCGAGACGCTGTGTCGACATCCGACAGCGCGGGATGGAGGCGAGCTTATCGAAATATAATTTTTTCTCTTGTGTGTTCGATGGGAACTAAAATAATTAATTTTGCCACGTTCCCCACTACTTCTCAAACTTTTGGCGATTGTCTATGATAGGACGCGTGATAGAGAGGCACACAAAAAAAAATTAGGGTGGATACAGCACTCCTTATCGAAATATAATTTTTTGTCTTGGCTGAACGTTGGGAACTAAAATAATTAATTTTATTATGTTCCTCACTACTTCTGAAACTTTTGGCTATTGTTCATGATAGGATACATGATAGAAAGGAACACATAAAAAAATAAGGGTGGATATACGTCTCCTTAACGAAATATAATTTTTTGTCTTGGCTGTCCGTTGGGAACTAAAATAATTAATGTTGCTATGTTCCCCACTACTTCTCAAACTTTTCGCCATTCTCCATGATAGGAGACGTGATAGAGAGGAACATATAAAAAAAATATGGCGGATATACCTCTCCTTATCGACATATAATTTTTTCTCTTGTGTGTTCGATGGGAACTAAAATAATTAACTTTGCTACGTTCCCCACTACTTCTCAAACTTCTGGCGATTGTATATGGTAGGACACGTAATAGAGAGGAACATATAAAGAAATTCCTTACCGAAATATATTTTTTTTCTCATGAGCGCTCGGTGGGAGATAAAATAATTAATTTTGCTACGTATAGAGAAACCTTTGAAATAATTAGGATGGATATACCTCTTCTTGTCGATATACAGAGTGGGTGTCTACTGCGTGGACGGAGGATTGCTCCTTAATTATTAGAGATATCAACACCAATTTTGGTGTATTTAGGTATATACAGGGTGATTGACAAAAATATGCCAACCCAAACCTGTTTTTTTAAATGGAACACTCCGTATATTTTTGCATTTTTGGAATCACTGTTACATTTAAAATAAAAGTATAGAAATTTGTATCAGTATCACTAACCGTTCTGCAGATATCGTCACTTTAGTACCAAAATAGGGTTAACCTTGGAACCACGATGCAAGCGCTGTCACCGTGATTTTGTAAATCTGTTTATACCACCGACTATTAATAATAGTCCGCTAACAAACAAACTGGGAAATTTTTCGAAAACATGTAACACTATACAGAATGATTAACTTACGCGAAATGTAATTTTTCTCAATTTTTTTAAGTGCAACACCCTGTATATTTTTTCACATTTCGATTCCCCGCGAAAAGTGGACACTAATTGGTAATAGGTTTCATAGCCATAAGACTGACTCTTCTTGAGATATTGACACTTTTACGTAAAAATATTCAAAAATACAAATTTACTATGACTATAGAATTTAACAAAACAAATCAGGTAGGCTAGCGGCTCGTAATAAAAAGCAACAATTGCATCTATTGTTTTGACGTTTGTGTAATCATTAAAATATTGTTCCATTAGTTTGTGTGTTTTTGGATTGTCGTTTTGTTAATTTCTGTATAAAATGAATTTGTCCAAAGAAATAATGGTCGATATGATCTTTATTTACGGCGGAGCTCAATGAAATGCTTTGCTGGCTACCCTTTGTACTGTGAACGATACCCAGAGAGAAGACAGCCGCGGAAAGAATCGTTTATGAATGTAGCTGAGAGATTTGTAAATTCTGGAAGGCTGTTACCCCAAGCGCGCAAAAACAAGCCCAAATGAAGAAATTGAGTTTCTCTTACAGAAAATTCGCAAATTAGTACCAGAGAGCTAAGTACACACCTAGGCCTAAATAGAAATACAGTTCGCAGCTTTATTAAAAAAAAAGGTTGCATCCTTATCATATCGAGCAACATCAAGCTTTAAGTGAAATAGATTTTCAAAATCGTGAATCTTTCTGCCAATGAGTCACTACTAACTTAATGAAGAACTTTTCACACTAATGGTGTTGAAATAATATATAATAATAATTTAAATAAACATTCAACAAATGGCAATATTAATACATGTAACTATCATCACTATTCAGATACTAATCCACACATCTTAAGAGTTGTTGCTCACCCACATCGATGGTCAGTTAATGTGTGGGGTGGTATAATCAATTTTAATGTGGTTGGTCGTTTTTTCTTGAATGGGAGTCTTACTGAATGATTTACCCGAGCTTTTGGAAAATATCGGGGTAGAAATATTCGTACGATGTGGTTTCAACTGGATGGCGCCCCTACACACTATGATATGGTTTTATTACCAGTGGTATTGAAACACATTCGTATTTTCTTATTTTCTCTGGATTTTGTTTTATTTGTTCTTCTGTATGTCAATATTTTCAAATAAAGCGTCAATATCTCAAGAAGGGTCTTTCGCCATGAAATCTATTATCAATTAGTATCTACTTTTCACGGAGAATCCAAATGAGAAAAAATATACAGGGTGTTGCACTTCAAAAATTGAGAGAAATTACATTTCGCGTAAGTTAATCATTCTGTACAAGGTGTCCTATTTTCGATGTAATTGGGGGTTTTAGGTATTTCCCAAATAGATAGAGTAAAATCATGGTCGGACCCTTGCACCGATTTTGAAACAAATTTAATAATCTAAAGAACATTTCAATATCTCGACTCTGGGAAATATAGGGTGCTTTTCGTTTTATGCCGTTTTCTTTAAAATTCCGTAACTTTTTGTTTGTGAATATTTAAAATTTTGGTAAAAACATCTTTGGTACCTTTTTTACGTGCAATTTAGTGACGTACTCGATTTTTTCTAACTTAACTTGTTTCCGAGTTACAGACTAAAGTTGCATTTTTTAAATGATAACCATAGTTGGCTATGACTCCATTAATTAGAGATTTCTTTTAGCTTTCTGAAAATATATAGTTTCATATATTTATCTCGGTAAATAAGAAAATTATGAACGATTTTTGAAAAACACCTCTTGATCAAATCACTTATGTATAGTAATAGTTTCATATATTCAAAAGGAAGTATATTACTATGCGCAGCACTTATTTTAAAATTAGATAAAATGTCCTCATAGTATTTTATGCCATATTAAAACTTATTGATTTAGAAAAAATAACAACATTTTTATTTTATAACAGTTTTTCTTATTTTAGGTATTGTTCAAACTGATGTCCATTATGATGTAAACAAACTTCACATCGGCGCGAAATACACTCAATTGCCTTAATGAAATGAATAGATGTATGCCTTAAATTTTCAAATGCTGCTCTGGTTGAATTGACCAATTGTTCGTATGTTGCGTGGCGAGTATGATATATTTTATTTTTAAAATCCCACAAAAGAAATCCAGTATTGAAAGATCTAGAGATCTTGCTGGCCACTGAATAGGTCCGTTATTGCCAATCCATTGATTGTTAAAGTTTCGGTTTAAGTAATCTCGGACTAAAACAGTATTATGATAAGGCGCACCATCTTGTTGAAAATAAACATTTACCCTCTGCGCTAATGGAATTTCATCTAGCAGTTGTGGAAGACAAATGTTTAATATTTCCATATACCTCCCGCCGTTAAGGTTGCTGTTAAAAATGTGGTAAACAAATCTACCCCCAAAATAAAGCATGATACATTAAAACCAAATCTACCTTTATTTTGGCGTGCTAATGTTACAAAATTGTTATTTTTGACCAATATCGATTGTTGTTGCGATTAAAATTCCTGCACTCGTAATATGACTCTCATCAGACCAAATGATATTGCGCCCAAAATTCCTATTTTGTCTAATCTGTTCTAAATACCAATTACAAAAATAATTCGCCGTTGTAAGTCACCATCATTAAGGTGCTGAATTACTCTTTTTTGTACGGAGTATAATTATGTTTTTAAGATTTTTGTACTCTTGATTTAGATACGCCAACTTCGTTTCTATTTGTCGGCAGGAGGTATTAGGATTGCTTTTGCTAAAACAGTTATTTCGTCGTCTTATTGGTTCATTTTGCATAATTTTTGATCCTAAGCTTCTCAAAAGATCCATAAGTTAATAGATGTTCTTTTAATCTGGCGAATATATTCTTGTTGGGATGTCTTCGTTCAGGGAATCTTTAATAAAGTAGCTTTATTATTTTGCGTTTTTGTAAATACTAGCATTATTAAAGTATTAAACGCACAACCTACCTATTAAAATATGTCTCTGCAGCTTGGTCTGCATTAAAATTACACTGATAGTATATGCCAATCATATCTAACTTTTCAAAATTTTCATACTTCGTATTATTGACAGCCATCACAAAAAGTTATTAACTTGAATAATTAATTATTTCATAGATGACTTGATCAAGAGGTATTTTCAAAAATCGTTTATAATTTTCTTACTTACCGAGATAAATATATGAAACTATACATTTTCAGAAAGCTAAAAGAAATCTCTAATTAATGGAGTCATAGCCAACTATGGTTACCATTTAAAAAAATGCAACTTTGGTCTGTAACTCGAAACTAATTAAGTTAGAAAAAATCGAGTACGCCACTAAATTGCACATAAAAAACGCACAAAAGATGTTTTTTCCAAAATTTTAAATATTCACAAACAAAAAAGTTACGGGATTTTAAAGAAAACGGCATAAAATGAAAAACACCCTATATTTCCCAAACGAGTCGAGATATTGAAATTTTCTTTGGATTATTAAATTTGTTTCAAAAATCGGTCCAAGGGTCCCGACCATGATTTTACTCTATCTATTTGAGAAATACCTAAAATCCCCCAATTACATCGAAAATAGGACACCCTGTACAGTCTTACATGTTTTCGAAAAATCTCTCAGTTTGATTAGAGTATTATTAATAATCGGTGGTATAAACAGTTTTACAAAACGTGGTGACAACGCTCGCATCGTGGTTCCAAAGTTAAATCAATTTTGGTACTAAAGTGACGATATGCACAAAACGGTTAGTGGCACAGATACAAATTTCTATACTTCTAGTCTAAATGTAACAGTTAATCCAAAACGCAAATATATACAGGGTGTTCCATTAAAAAACCGGTTTGGGTTGGCACGTTTTGTCAATCACCGTGTATATACTCGGTGCGTGTGCGTGTGCGTGTACGTGCGTGTGCGTCCGCGTGTGCGTCCGCGTTGCGCGTGCGCGTCGCGTGAGCGCGCGCGTGTGTGCGGTGTGCGCGTGTGCGTGTGCGCGTGTGCGTCGTGTGCGTGTGTGGTGTGTGAGTGTGAGTGTGTGTGGTGACTGTGTAAGTGTGATGGTGTGTGGTGTGTAGCGTGTGAGTGTGTTGTGTGTGAGTGTGTGCGTGAGTGTGTGGGTGTGTGGTGTGGTGTCTGAGTATGTGAGTGTGGTGTGTGGTGTGAGGTGTGAGGTGTGAGTGTGTTAGGTGTGTGTGAGGGGAGGAGTGAGGTGTGGGTGGTGTGAGGGTGTGGGGTGTGAGGTAGTGAGGTGTGGGTGTGAGCGTGTGATGAGGTGTGTGGAGTGTGAGGAGTGAGGTGTGAGCGTGTGTGAGTGTGTGAGTGTGTGAGTGTGTGTGAGTGTGTAGTGTGTGAGTGTGTGTGTGTGTGTGTGTGTGTGTGTGGTGTGTGGGTGTGTGAGTGTGTGAGTGTGAGGTGTGTGGTGTGTGGTGTGTGTGTGAGCGTGTGAGTGTGTGTGTGTGTGTGTGGTGTGGTGGAGTGTGAGTGTGTAAGCGTGTGAGTGTGGGTGTGGTGTGGGTGTGGTGTGTGTGGTGAGTGTGTGTGAGTGTGTGTGTGGTGTGTGAGCGTGTGAGTGTGTGTGTAGTGTGGTGTGTGGTGTGTGGTGTGTAAGCGTGTGAGTGGTGAGTGTGTGAGACGTGGAGGTGAGTGTGTAGAGTGTGTGAGTGTGAGTGTGTGAGTGTGTGGGAGTGTGAGTGTGTTTGTGTGTGGATGTGAGGTGTGGTGGTGTGGTGAGGTGGGTGAGTGTGGTGTGTGGCGTGTGAGTGTGTGTGTGAGTGGTGTGTGAGGTGTGAGTGTGTGAGTGTGAGTGTGTGTGTGGTGTGTGAGTGTGTGGTGTGTGGAGTGTGAGGTGTGTGAGTGTGTGAGTGTGTGAGTGTGTGAGTGTGTGAGTGTGTGAGTGTGTGTGTGTGTGAGTGTGTGAGTGTGTGAGTGTGTGAGTGTGTGTGTGGTAGTGGAGGTGTGAGTGTGTGTGTGTGTGAGTGGTGTGAGGTGTGAGTGTGTGAGTGTGTGAGGTGTGTGTTAGGTGTGGAGTGTGTGTGTGTGTGTGGGTGTGTGTGTGTGTGTGAGGTGTGAGTGTGTGTGTGTGAGTGTGTGAGAGTGTGAGTGTGTAAGCGTGTGAGTGGTGAGGTGTGGATGGTGAGTGTGTGAGTGTGTGAGTGTGAGTGTGTGTGGTGTGTGTGTGGTTGTGTGTGTGTGGTGTGTGTGTGTGAGGTGGTGAGTGTGTGTGTGTGGCGTGTGGTGTGTGGAGTGTGGTGAGTGTGAGTGTGTGAGGTGGTGGTGTGTGGGACGTGTAGTGTGTGTAGTGTGTGAGTGTGTGAGTGTGAGTGTGTGTGAGTGTGTGTGAGGTGTGAGTGTGTGAGTGTGTGAGTGTGTGAGTGTGGTGGAGTGTGTGAGTGTGTGGTGTGGAGGTGGAGTGTGTGTGTGGTGAGTGTGTGCGTGTGTGAGTGTGCGAGTGTGTGAGTGTGAGTGTGTGTGTGTGTGTGTGATGTGTGATGTGTGTGTGTGTGGTGTGATGTGTAGCGTGTGAGTGTGTGGTGTGTGAGTGTGTAGATAGTGTGTGTGTGAAAAGGTGTGTGTGTGTGAGTGTGTGTGTGTAGCGTGTGACTGTGAGCGTGTAGTGTGTGTGAGTGTGTGAGGTGTGAGTGGTGCGCGTGAGTGCGTGAGTGTGGAGAGAGTGGGTGTGAGGTGTGAGTGTGTGGTGTGCAGTGTGTGTGTGTGTGATGTGTGAGTGTGTGGTGTGTGTGTGTGATGTGTGAGTGGATGGTGTGTGAGTGTAGTGTGTGGGGTGGTGTGTGTGATGTGGGTGTGTGCGTGTGTGGGGTGTGAGTGTGTGCAGTGTGAGTGTGTGTGTGGTGTGTGAGTGTGTGATTGTGGTGTGTTGAGGTGTGAGCGTGTGGGTGTGAGAGTGTGAGGTGTGAGGTGTGGAGTGTGGGAGTGTGGGGTGTGAGTGTGATGTGAGTGATGGAGGATTGGTGTGTGAGGTGGGTGTGGTGAGTGTAGGTGTGTGGTGTGGTGTGTGGTGTGGTGTGTGGTGGTGTGTGAGGTGTGTGTGTGGTGTGTGGGTGTGGGTGTGTGGTGTGTGGTGTGGGTGTGTGGTGTGTGTGTGTGTGTGTGGGTGTGTGTGTGAGGTGTGTGTGGGTGTGTGTGGTGTGTGGTGTGTGTGAGCTGTGAGGTGGAGGTGTGGGTGTGGTGGTGTGGGTGGGTGTGGGTGTGTGGTGGTGTGAGGGGAGTGGTGGGTGGGGTGTGGTGTGTGGGTGTGAGTGTGGTGTTGTGGTGATGATGTGTGGTGTGTGGTGGGTGTGGTGTGTGGTGGTGGTGTGTGTGAGTGTGGGTGTGGTGTGGTGTGGTGTGGGTGTGGTGTGGTGTGGTGGGGTGTGTGGTGTGTGAGGTGTGAGTGTGGAAGTGTGAGGTGTGGTGTGTGGTGTGGGTGGGGTGAGTGTGTGGTGTGGTGTGTGGTGTGTGGTGTGTGGGGTGTGGTGTGTGAGTGTGTGGATGTGGTGTGAGGTGTGTGTGTGTGGTGTGTGGTGTGGTGGTGGGTGTGTGTGAGTGTGAGGGTGTGTGTGTGTGTGGTGTGAGTGTGTGTGTGGGGGAGGTGTGGTGAGGTGTGGTGTGTGGTGTGAGTGTGTGGGTGTGGTGTGGGTGTGTGGGTGTGGTGGTGAGTGTGGTGTGTGGTGTGAGGTGTGGTGTGTTGTGTGGGTGTGGTGAGGTGTGGTGAGGTGGTGTGAGCGTGGGGTGGTGTGTGGTGTGTGAGTGTGAGGTGTGTGTGTGTGTGTGTGTGTGTGTTGGTGTGAGTGTGGTGAGTGGTGAGTGTGTTGTGGTGGTGTGTGGGTGGGTGTGTGGGTGGAGGTGTGTGAGTGTGGGTGTGTGTGTGTGGTGTGTGTGTTGTGGTGTGTGGTGGTGGGTGTGGTGTGTGAGGTGAGTGTGGTGTGTGAGTGTGTGGTGTGTGGGTGTGGGTGTGTGGGTGTGGGTGTGGTGTGAGTGGTGTGTGTGTAGTGTGTGAGTGGTGTGTGTGAGTGTGTGAGTGTGTGAGTGTGTGGTGAGTGTGTGGGTGTGGTGTGAGGTGTGTGGTGTGTGGTGTGTGTGGTGTGAGTGTGGTGTGTGTGGTTGTGAGTGTGATGGGGTTGGTGTGGTGGTGTGTGAGTGGTGTGGTGTGTGAGTGTGTGAGTGTGTGAGGTGAGTGTGTGGTGTGTGAGGTGGGTGAGTGTGTGTGGAGTGTGTGAGAGTGTGGTGTGAGGTGTGGTGTGTGGGTGAGTGGGTGTGAGGTGTGGTGAGTGTGTGAGTGTGTGAGTGGTGGTGTGTGAGTGTGGAGTGTGTGGTGTGTGTGTGAGTGTGTGGTGTGAGTGTGTGTGAGTGTGTGAGTGTGAGTGTGTGGGTGAGTGTGAGGTGTGAGTGTGTGAGTGTGTGGTGTGTGAGTGTGTGGTAGTGTGTGGTGTGAGTGTGAGTGTGGTGTGAGTGTGTTGTGTGTGGTGTGAGTGTGAGTGTGTGGTGTGTGTGTGTGGTGTGTGAGTGTGTGAGTGTGTGGTGTGTGGTGGGTGGTGGGTGTGGTGTGGTGTGTGAGTGTGTGGTGTGTGTGGTGTGGGTGTGGTGGTGTGTGTGTAGTGTGTGGTGTGTGGTGTGTGTGGTGTGTGGGTGTGTGTGTGTGTGGTGTGTGTGTGTGGGTGTGTGTGTGGGTGGTGTGTGTGGGTGTGTGTGTGTGAGTGTGGTGGTGTGTGGTGTGGAGGGTGGGTGTGTGAGTGTGGGTGTGTGTGTGGTGGTGGTGTGGGTGTGTGAGTGTGTGTGGGTGTGTGGTGTGTGGTGTGGTGTGAGTGTGTGAGTGTGTGGAGGTGTGTGAGTGTGTGAGTGGTGTGGGTGTGGGTGTGTGGGTGTGGGTGTGGGTGTGTGGTGTGTGGTGTGTGGGTGTGTGAGTGTGGGTGTGTGAGTGTGTGAGTGGTGGGTGTGAGGTGTGTGAGTGTGTGGTGTGGTGTGTGAGGTGTGGGTGTGTGGGTGTGTGAGTGTGTGAGTGTGTGGGGTGTGAGTGTGTGTGTGTGGTGTGTGGGTGTGTGGTGTGAGTGTGGGTGTGTGGGGTGTGAGTGTGTGAGTGTGGAGTGTGTGAGTGTGTGAGTGTGTGGTGTGTGTGTGTGTGTGTGTGTGGTGTGTGAGTGGTGGTGTGTGGTGTGTGGTGTGTGGTGTGTGGTGTGTGAGTGTGTGTGGAGTGTGTGGTGTGTGAGTGTGTGGGTGTGTGGGTGTGGTGTAGTGTGAGTGGTGTGTGGAGTGTGTGTGTGTGTGTGGTGGTGAGGTGTAGGTGGTGGTGTGAGTGTGGAGGTGTGAGTGTGTGGTGTGTGGTGTGGGTGTGGTGTGTGAGTGTGGTGTGTGGTGTGGTGTGTGAGTGTGTGAGTGTGGGGTGTGGTGTGTGGTGTGTGGTGTGTGGGTGTGTGGGTGTGTGGTGTGAGGGTGTGGTGTGTGGTGTGTGGTGGGTGGGGTGTGGTGTGAGTGTGATGTGGTGGTGTGTGGGTGTGGGGTGTGGTGTGTGAGTGTGGAGTGTGGGTGTGTGATGTGGGTGTGTGGGTGTGGTGTGTGAGGTGTGTGTGTGAGTGTGTGTGTGGGTGTGGTGTGTGTGTGTGTGTGAGTGTGAGGTGGTGTGTGTGGTGTGTGGGTGTGTGTGTGTGTGAGTGTGTGGTGTGTGTGTGTGGTGTGTGGGGTGTGGGTGTGGGTGTGGCGTGTGGGTGTGTGGTGTGTGGTGTGTGGTGTGTGGTGTGGGTGTGCGTGTGTGGTGTGTGGGTGTGGTGTGTGGTGTGGGGTGTGGTGTGTGTGTGCGTGTGTGGTGTGTGGTGTGGGTGTGGTGTGTGGTGTGTGGTGTGGGTGTGCGTGTGTGGTGGTGGGTGGTGTGTGTGTGGGGTGGGTGTGGGTGTGGGTGAGGGGTGAGTGTGGGTGTGAGTGTGAGGTGTGAGGTGTGAGTGTGAGCGTGTGGGAGTGGGTGTGGGGTGTGGGGTGGGGCGTGTGGGTGTGAGGTGTGAGCGTGTGAGCGTGTGGGTGTGAGGGTGAGGTGTGGCGTGTGAGCGTGTGGGTGTGAGGAGTGAGGTGTGGAGCGTGTGAGTGTGTGTGTGGGTGTGGGTGTGTGAGTGTGTGGTGTGTGGTGTGTGGTGTGTTGTGAGTGTGTGGGGTGTGGTGTGGGTGTGGGGGTGTGTGGGTGTGTGGTGTGTGAGTGTGTGAGTGTGTGGTGTGTGGTGTGTGAGTGGGTGGGGTGTGGTGTGTGGGGTGTGAGTGTGTGGTGTGTGATGTGATGTGTGAGAGTGTGTGAGGTGTGGTGTGGAGAGTGTGGGAGTGTGAGTGTGAGTGTGTGTGTGTGGGTGTGTGAGCTTTGTGAGTGTGTGAGTGTGGGTGTGGGTGTGTGAGTGTGTGAGTGTGAGTGTGTGAGTGTGGTGTGTGTGTGTGTGTAAGGTGTAGTGGGTGTGTGAGTGGTGGAGGTGTGGGTGTGTGTGTGGTGTGTGTGTGTGTGAGTGTGTGAGTGTGTGAGGTGAGGTGTGGTGTGAGTGTGTGGTGTGTGTGGAGGTGTGGGTGTGGGGTGTGAGGTGTGTGGGGGTGTGGGGTGTGGGTGTGTGGGTGTGTGTGGGGTGGTGTGGTGTGTGGGTGTGTGGGTGGTGGTGTGGTGTGGTGGTGTGTGTGGTGTGTGGGTGTGGGTGGAGGTGTGGGGTGGTGTGTGTGGGTGTGTGTGTGTGGGTGTGGGTGAGTGTGGGTGGAGTGTGAGTGTGGGTGTGGTGTGTGAGTGTGGGTGTGTGGTGTGGTGTGGGTGTGGTGTGTGAGGTGGGGGTGTGAGTGTGGTGAGTGTGTGGGTGGGGGGGGGGGGGGGGGGGGGGGGGGGGGGGGGGGGGGTGGGGGGGGGGGGGGGTGCGTGTGGTGGCGTGTGGGTGGGGTGGGTGGCGTGTGGGCGTGGGTGGGTGTGAGTGGTGGGTGTGAGCGTGTGAGCGGTGAGGTGTGGTGGCGTGGCGGGGAGGTGTGAGGTGTGAGCGTGTGAGGTGTGGGTGTGGAGGTGTGAGGTGAGGTGTGAGGTGGGGTGTGGGTGTGGGGTGTGAGGTGTGAGGTGTGTGGGTGTGGTGTGGGAGGTGGTGTGAGGTGTGAGGTGGGGTGGGTGGTGAGGTGTGAGTGTGAGTGTGTGTGTGAGTGTGAGGAGTGTGAGTGTGTGTGAGGGTGTGGAGGTGATGTGGGTGTGTGTGTGGTGTGAGTGTGTGGTGGGTGTGTGTGAGTGTGTGAGGTGTGAGTGTGGGTGGAGTGTGTGGTGTGAGTGTGTGTGTGGGGTGTATGTGTGAGTGTGAGGTGTGTGGGGTGAGGTGTGAGTGTGGTGGTGAGGTGTGTGTGAGTGTGTGGGAGGTGTGAGTGTGAGTGTGTGTGTGGTGGTGGGTGTGTGTGGAGTGTGGGGTGAGGTGAGTGTGGTGTGGAGTGAGTGGTGAGGTGTGAGTGTGTGGGGTGATGTGTGTGTGTGAGTGTGGGGAGGAGGTGTGGTGTGGGTGTGAGTGTGTGTGGAGGTGGAGTGTGGGTGTGTGTGTGTGGGTGTGAGGTGTGAGTGTGTGGTGTGTGGTGTGTGTGTGAGTGTGTGGTGTGGTGGGTGTGGGTGTGTGGTGGTGTGTGGGTGTGGGTGAGGTGTGGGTGTGAGTGTGTGGTGTGTGTGTGAGTGTGTGGTGTGTGTGGTGTGTGGTGTGTGGTGTGTGGTGTGTGGGTGTGTGGTGTGTGAGTGTGTGTGGTGAGTGTGTGGTGTGGTGTGTGGTGTGAGTGTGTGGTGTGGGTGTGGTGTGGAGTGTGTGGTGTGTGGGTGTGGTGTGGTGTGTGAGTGTGTGGGTGTGGGTGTGAGTGTGTGAGTGTGTGAGTGTGTGGTGTGTGGGTGGGTGTGGTGTGTGGGTGGGGTGTGGAGGTGTGGGTGTGGTGTGTGAGTGTGTGGGGTGTGGGTGTGGGTGTGAGTGTGGAGTGTGTGGTGTGTGAGTGGGTGTGAGTGTGAGGTGTGTGTGGGTGTGTGGGTGTGTGAGTGTGTGGGTGTGTGAGTGTGTGGGTGTGGTGTGGGTGTGTGTGTGGTGTGTGTGTGGTGTGTGAGGTGTGTGTGGGTGTGTGGGTGTGTGGTGTGTGGTGTGTGGTGTGTGGTGTGGGTGTGTGGGGTGTGAGGTGTGAGGTGTGGTGGTGTGAGTGTGGTGTGTGAGTGTGTGGAGGTGTGAGTGGTGGTGTGAGGGTGTGAGTGGGTGTGGGTGTGGTGTGTGAGTGTGTGGGTGTGTGAGTGGTGGGTGTGTGGGTGTGAGGTGTGTGAGTGTGAGGTGTGTGGAGTGTGGTGTGTGTGTGAGTGTGGTGTGTGAGTGTGTGAGTGTGTGAGTGTGTGGGTGTGGTGTGTGAGTGTGGGTGTGTGGAGTGTGGTGTGAGGTGTGAGTGTGTGGTGTGTGGAGTGTGTGAGTGTGTGGTGTGGTGTGTGGTGTGTGGGTGGTGTGGTGTGTGATGGTGTGAGGTGTGTGGGTGGGTGTGGGTGTGTGAGGTGTGAGGTGTGTGTGTGTGGTGTGTGGTGTGGTGTGGGTGTGTGGGTGTGGTGTGTGTGTGTGTGAGTGTGTGAGTGTGTGGTGTGTGGTGTGTGTGGTGTGTGGTGTGTGGGTGGTGTGTGGGGTGTGTGGTGTGTGGTGTGTGGTGTGTGTGTGGTGTGTGGGTGTGGTGTGGAGTGTGGTGTGTGTGGGTGTGAGTGTGGTGTGTGTGTGGGTGTGTGAGTGTGTGAGTGTGTGAGTGTGGGTGTGGTGTGTGGTGTGGAGTGTGTGGTGTGTGAGGTGTGGGGTGTGGTGTGTGTGTGGGTGGGGTGTGAGTGTGTGGTGTGTGAGTGTGTGAGTGTGTGAGTGTGGGGTGGGGTGTGGTGTGGTGGTGGGGTGTGGTGTGTGGGTGTGGGTGTGGTGTGGGTGGGTGTGTGGTGTGAGGTGTGGAGTGTGGAGGTGTGTGAGTGTGTGTGGTGTGGTGGGTGGTGTGTGAGTGTGTGGTGTGTGAGTGTGAGTGTGTGAGGTGTGTGTGTGTGGTGTGTGTGGTGTGAGTGTGGGTGTGGTGTGGGTGTGAGTGTGTGGTGTGTGGTGTGGTGTGTGAGTGTGTGGAGGTGTGGTGGTGTGAGGTGTGAGGTGTGAGGTGTGTGTGTGGGTGTGAGTGTGTGTGGTGTGTGAGGTGTGTGGTGTGAGTGGTGAGTGTGTGGTGTGTGTGGTGTGTGAGGTGTGGTGTGTGAGTGTGTGGTGTGTGGTGTGGGTGGTGTGTGGGTGTGTGGTGTGTGATGTGTGTGTGGATGTGGTGTGTGGGGTGTGTGAGTGTGTGGGTGTGTGAGGTGTGTGTGTGTGGTGTGTGAGTGTGTGGTGTGGTGTGTGTGAGTGTGGAGTGTGGGTGTGTGAGGTGTGGTGTGTGAGGTGTGAGTGTGAGGTGTGTGAGGGGGTGTGAGTGTGGGTGTGGGTGTGTGGTGTGTGAGTGGTGGTGTGGAGTGTGGTGGTGTGTGTGTGTGTGAGTGTGAGGTGTGGTGTGGGTGTGTGGGTGTGGGTGTGGTGTGTGTGGTGTGTGAGTGTGGTGTGTGAGTGTGTGGGTGTGTGAGTGTGTGTGTGTGGTGTGTGTGTGAGTGTGAGTGTGTGAGGTGTGGTGTGTGTGTGTGTGGTGGTGGTTGAGTGTGGTGTGTGTGTGTGGTGTGGAGGTGTGGTGTGTGGTGTGAGTGTGGTGTGTGGTGTGTGGTGTGTGTGTGTGAGTGTGTGGGGTGTGTGGTGTGTGAGTGTGTGGTGTGTGGTGTGTGAGTGTGTGAGTGTGTGGTGGGGTGTGTGTGTGTGGTGGTGGTGGGTGTGTGGTGGTGGTGTGGTGTGGTGTGAGTGTGTGAGTGTGAGTGTGTGGTGTGTGTGAGTGTGGGTGTGTGGTGTGGTGTGTGAGTGTGTGAGTGTGTGGTGTGGTGTGTGTGTGGGCGTGGGTGTGTGGTGAGGAGTGTGTGGTGTGTGAGTGTGGGTGTGTGGTGTGGGTGTGTGTGTGTGTGGTGTGTGGGTGTGTGTGTGTGAGGTGTGAGTGTGTGAGGTGTGAGTGTGGTGTGAGTGTGTGGGAGTGTGTGAGTGTGTGGTGTGTGGTGTGTGTGTGAGGTGTGAGTGTGTGAGTGTGTGGTGTGTGGGGTGTGTGTGGTGTGAGTGTGTGGGTGTGTGGTGTGTGAGTGTGGTGAGTGGAGTGTGTGGTGTGTGGGTGTGAGTGTGTGGTGTGGTGTGTGAGTGTGTGAGTGTGTGGTGGAGTGTGTGAGTGTGTGAGTGTGTGAGGTGTGGTGTGAGGTGTGGTGTGTGGGTGTGTGGGTGTGTAGTGTGTGGTGTGTGTGTGTGTGTGTTGTGGTGTGTAGTGTGTGAGCGTGTGAGGTGTGAGTGTGTGGTGGTGTGTGAGTGTGTGAGTGTGAGGTGTGGGTGTGTGAGTGTGTGTGTGTGGTGTGTGAGTGTGGTGTGTGGGTGTGTGTGTGAGTGGGAGTGTGTGAGGTGTGTGAGTGTGGTGTGTGGTGGGTGGGGAGTGTGGTGTGTGAGTGTGTGGTGTGTGTGGTGAGTGTGGGGTGTGTGAGGTGTGGTGTGTGGTGTGTGAGTGTGTGAGTGTGTGAGTGTGGTGTGGTGTGTGGTGTGTGTGTGTGTGGTGTGGAGTGTGTGGTGTGGTGTGTGGTGTGTGTGGGTGTGAGTGTGTGTGTGTGTGAGGTGAGTGTGGTGGTGTGGGTGTGTGAGTGTGAGGTGCGTGTGTGTGTGTGGTGGTGTGTGAGTGTGTGAGTGTGAGTGTGTGAGTGTGTGTGTGTGTGTGGGGCGTGGGTGTGTGTGTGAGTGGTGTGTGAGTGTGGGTGTGTGGTGTGAGGTGTGAGTGTGGGTGTGTGTGTGTGTGTGTGGTGGTGTGGGTGTGTGGTGTGGAGCGTGTGAGTGTGTGGTGTGTGAGTGTGTGAGTGTGTGTGTGTGGTGTGGAGTGTGTGAGTGTGTGAGTGTGTGGTGTGAGTGTGTGGTGGTGTGGTGTGTGAGTGTGTGAGCGTGGAGTGTGTGGGTGTGTGGTGTGTGGTGTGTGGTGTGTGGGTGTGGAGGGTGAGTGTGGAGTGTGAGGTGTGTGTGTGTGGTGAGTGGGTGAGTGGTGTGGGGTGTGGTGTGTGAGTGTGTGAGGTGTGGGTGTGGTGTGTGAGTGTGTGGTGTGTGAGTGTGTGGAGTGTGTGGAGTGTGTGGTGTGTGGTGTGAGTGTGTGGTGTGTGGGTGTGGGGTGTGGTGTGTGGGTGTGTGGGTGTGAGTGTGTGGGTGTGTGAGGTGTGTGTGAGTGTGTGGAGTGTGGGGAGTGTGTGAGTGTGTGGAGCGTGTGAGTGTGTGAGGTGGAGTGTGTGGTGTGTGGTGTGTGAGGTGTGAGTGTGTGAGTGTGTGAGTGTGAGTTGTGAGTGTGTGAGTGTGTGAGTGTGGGTGTGTGAGCGTGTGAGTGTGTGGAGTGTGCGTGTGTGAGTGAGTGAGTTTGTGAGTGTGTAAATGTGTGGTTGAGTGTGTGAGTGTGTGAGCGTGTGAGTGTGTGAGTGAGTGAGTGTGTGTGAGAGTGTGTGTGTGTGGTGTGTGGTGGAGTGTGAGTGTGGTGTGTGGTGTGTGGGTGTGGTGTGGGTGGGGTGTGTGTGTGTGTGTGGGGTGTGGGTGTGGTGTGTGGTGTGTGGTGGGTGGGGTGTGGGTGTGGTGTGGAGTGTGTGTGGTGAGTGGTGGTGTGGGGTGTGGTGTGGTGTGTGAGTGTGTGGGGGTGTGGGTGTGTGGGTGTGTGGTGTGTGGAGTGTGGTGTGTGGTGTGTGGTGTGTGGTGTGTGTGTGTGTGTGTGTGGTGTGCAGTGTGTGTGTGTGGTTGTGGTGTGAGTGTGTGGTGTGTGGTGTGGGTGTGTGGTGTGTGGTGTGGAGCGTGTGTGTGTGGTGGTGTGGTGTGTGTAAGTCTGTGAGCGTGTGAGTGTGTATGTGTATGTGAGTGTGTGAGAGTGTGAGTGTGTAAGCGCGTGAGTGCGTGAGTGTGTGAGAACGTGAGAGTGTGAGTGTGTTACTGTGTGAGTGTGCGAGTGTGTGTGTGTGTGAGTGTGAGTGTGTCTTTGTGTGTGTGATTGAGTGTGTGAGTGTGAGTGAGAGTGTGTGAGTGTGTGTGTGGGCGTGGGTGTGTGTGTGTGTGTGGTGTGAGTGAGTGTGTGCGTGTGTGAGTGTAGTGTGTGAGTGTGGTGTGTGTGTGTGTGTGTGTGTGGTGTGTGTGAGTGTGTGGTGTGTGAGCGTGTGAGTGTGTGAGGTGGTGGTGTGGTGTGTGAGGTGTGTGGTGTGTGGTGTGTGGTGTGGGTGTGTGTGTGAGTGTGTGAGTGTGTGGGGTGTGTGTGAGTGTGCAGTGTGTGGGTGTGTGAGTGTGTGAGTGTGTGAGTGAGTGGTGTGTGAGTGTGTGAGTTGTGACTTTGTGAGTGTGTGAGGTGTGAGTGTGTGAGTGTGTGAGTGTGTGAGGTATGTGGGTGTGAGAGTGTGGTGTGTGTGGGTGTGCGTGTGGAGTGTGTGGTGTGAGTGTGTGGGTGTAAATGTGTGTTGTGAGTGTGTCAGTGTGGAGCGTGTGAGTGTGTGAGTGGTGTGTGTGTGTGTGGAGGTGTGAGTGGTGAGTGTGAGAGTGGTGTGAGTGTGTGGTGTGTGGTGTGTGGTTGTGGGTGTGAGGTTGTGTGTGTGTGTGTGTGGTGTGTGTGTGTGGGTGTGAGTGTGTTGGTGTGTGAGTGGGTGGGGTGTGAGTGTGACAGTGTGGTGTGTGGTGGTGAGTGTGGGGTGTGTGTGTGTGAGTGTGTGGGGGGTGTGGTGTGTGGTGTGTGGGTGTGTGAGGTGTGAGTGTGTGGTGTGTGAGTGTGTGTGTGAGGTGTGTGGTGTGTGGTGTGTGAGTGTGTGGGGTGTGGTGTGTGAGTGGGTGGGAGTGTGTGTGACAGTGTGAGGTGTGTGTGTGGTGGTGAGGTGAGGTGTGGGGTGTGAGTGTGTGGTGTGTGGGGTGTGGGTGTGGGTGGTGTGTGGTGTGTGGAGTGTGAGTGTGTGAGTATGTGAGTGTGTGTGTGTGAGTGTGTGTGTGAGTGTGTGAGTGTGCGAGTGTGTGTGTGTAAGTCTGTGAGCGTGTGAGTGTGTGTGTGTGTGTGGAGCGTGAGAGTGTGAGTGTGTGACTGTGTGAGTGTGTGAGTGTGAGTGTGTGTTTGTGTGTGTGAGTGAGTGTGTGAGTGTGTAAGTGTGAGTGTGTGAGTGTGTGTGTGTGGGCGTTAGATTTATGAAGTCGTTTTTGAGAGACTTATTTTAATTGGAAGAGTTCCAATCAGGCCAAAGCTTAAGAATGAACTACCAAAAAAATACGATATGGGAGGCCAAAATTTTTTTTAAACATTTTATTAGTTAGTAGACATAAACTACATCAAAGAAAAAAAAAGCAAACAAACAAATATGTACACTAGTACGTTCTCAAAATGTTCATTTTTAACCAGCTATTTATTTGTGCAGCGATTAAAGCTGCATTGAATTAAAACAATCGAGTACACCTTAACTTGCCATTCGGGCTAATAAATCAGACGAACAAGTGACCCTCAATCGTTTTTATTTTGACATTTGTGATAAATTTGTTACTTGTTGTATCTGTTTGGCAGAGTGGAATGTGTAGACATGCATTTTATTGATAGATTTTGTGATGGAAGAGCAGCCGCTGCCTTCAGGGAATACAGAGGACGTTATCCAGATTGATGGCAACCAAGTAGTCGTGTTTTTTGAGTATCCATCGCCATTTTCGGGAATTTGGTTTGAAATATACTCGAGATCCAGAGCGGCCTGGGAGCAGAAGCAATCATGAAAATGCCTTATTGAGAACATTTGACAATAATCCTCGATTGAGTACTCGACGGGCAGCGTTAGGTTTGGAAACATCAAAATCAACAGTGTTATATTTACTTCATAAAACTAATAGGAAGCCATACCATTTAGAGCATGTACAGAATCTGTTCCCTGGAGACGAAAACCGTCGAATGACATTCTGTAACTGGCTACTTGATTCAATTGGAGAGAATCCAAAACTTTTATAAACGGTTCTTTGGACAAATAATGCTACCTTCACTCGAACAGGGATTTGTAACCACCACAATTGGCATGTCTGAATCCAAGAGAAACACGTGTTTGGTATTATCAAGACGAGTTTAGGGTTAATATATGGCTGAGCCTTATAAACGGTTATGTTATTGGTCCATTCGTTTTACCTCCACTTGAACTTTTTGATCAATCATCTTTTCGATTTGTTCGATGAGGTACCCATCACTGTACGAATGAATAGCTGGTTCCAAGTAGGCGGTGCTTCCGCGCATTTTGGAAGACAGGTCAAGACATGGATGAATGTGAACTATTCAGAGAGATGGATAGGGCGCTTGACACAAACTGATCAGCCAGGAGTTGAAAAAGTTGGAAAAGGACCAGTGGCGTAACCTACAAGATCACCAGATATTACGCATTTGTAGACGACAATGGAAACACGAGAAGAGCTGGTGGAACGTACTGAAGGGAAATCGCCCTCGAGTCTTAGCGGCAATTAATTCCGTGGCTAAAAGAGTTCAAAAATGCATTGAGGTCGGTGGAATCCATTTTGAGAACTTATTAGTGTAATTATTTGTTTATTTGCTTTTTTTTTTGTATCTTTGATGTACGATAGGTATATCTAGTAACAAATTGTTTAAAAAAATGTTGGCATCTCATATCGTATTTTCTTGGTAGTTCAGTCATAAGTTTTGGCCTGCTTGTAACAAAAATTGAACCTTCTTTGTAAAATATCCAGTGGCGCCAATATTGGGAGGGGAGATGGGGGTGCCGACCCCTAGTATCTACGCCACTGAAGAATTACTTTAAAAGATTTTAATCATTTCTTTTAATAAAAGCAGTAAATGTTTTTTTTAATATTTAAGATTTGCTATAGATAAACAATTATTCTTCTTACTACTTCTAAGTAGAAAGGAGTTATATTTATTATGACCCCATTACTGTACCTACTATTTATTGTCTCATTTAAAAGTGTATCCGTTTCTAAGCTATTTCAGTAAAAGTGATAGACTTTTATTTAAATAGTCAAACGTGTGCTACGCTACGTCCTCTTATTACCGTAAAACAAAAGGACTCTTACGAGACTTCAAAGTACAAAATAAGCACAAAAGCTCTAAGGGTCAATAATGGTGTGTATAAGGGAAATGAGTAAGTTGAATAGTCTGTTGGAGATTGAGCTTCATGCGGAAATCGAGTTCCACCTAGCGGTCATGTTATTATTCAGGATCCGTGTAGTAATCTCACTAATCCAATGCTTGTAACAGTGTTGAATAGTAATCATTTTAACATAATCCTCACAAAAGAAATACGAAAGAGGATCTAAAGTCCAAATGTTTTACAGAAAAATCCTTTACATAACATTTTCCAGTTCTAAACAGATTTATGGTTTATTATCAAATCTAAGTTTTTTAACACTCATTTTAGCGTTTCTCAAAATATTCTTACAGCAAAGAAATTTCGCACTAAATAAATCATTTGTATAAAGTTTGGTAGTAAACAAACAAAATATCTCGAATACGGTTTATATTACGTGATGCACTACATAAATTTAATGGAAAAGTTTTGACTTTTGAGTTGCAAGTTGTAAAATAACTTTTGCTGTTCTTTTTTAGTCTGTCCGATTTACATAAGGTGCGTTTAAACTGACAAGGAGAAAGTTTTTTTCCTAAGATAAAGCATAACTTAGCACTCTAAATATTAGATGATCTTTGAAGAGTTTTCCTTTCTGAAACCAATTTAGACATGAAACGGTTTCGTTGTAAAGCAAATGGAATAGTTTTGATTATAACTTTCAACAAAAAATCTTAAAATTGCTGGCGTACCCACAAGGTGTTTTCAAGAGATACTTGATATTCTACGTATTTAATATCTTGAAAGTCAGAACATCAATAACGATCAACAAGTATTATAGTATTGCAATTTAACTTTATGCTTTTCTATTTTGTGTTCATAATTTTATTGCGCCAATGACGTCATTTGCATTTATGTTGTGTACACAAATAACACGGAACTTTTTTGTATGAAAGGCTCATAACACAATTAGGAAAGATGTGAAGTGTAAAATATAACATAACCTTGCATTATAATTCAAGTTCAAGATTCGGCTCAGGTTCAAAAGAACGAGTGCTTAGAAGGCCTTCTGTAATGAATGTTTTATACTATATATTTTCCCTGTTTTAGGCTTATTTCATCTTATTTATTAATTACTGACGACTTAAAAAATCTGGTTGTAAAATAATTAGATTGGCAATTGTGAGTTAAATTGAGAGTTTCCAATGCAACTATTCAACAACTTTCATATTTAATTTGCTAATAACGTGTTATTAATGTTAGATTTGAGAGAAATATTAAATGCATGTATATTAAATGTAGCTGAACATATATGCTAAATAAATATCTATCCATCACAACCTTTACTCATTTACAGTTAATCAATTAGATTTCAATAAATACCTCTGAATGTCAACATCGGAAAAAAGTTTAACGCCCTCTGAACTGCGCGAAGTTGCGCCAGTGCCGTGAACAAATTGGTGCCTCTGAAATCGAAAACCACATAAGTAGAACACAAGCACCATCCCCTGCACTTCTTTTTACGTCACAAGCCCCGCCCACTCACTTTTTTATACGCCCACGTGGGGGACCGTATTTTTCACCCCTATGGTTTCTTTTCGAAGACCCTTTTCATCCCTAATTATTTTGTTTTTCTTACTCGCCCACGTGTAGGACGTGTTTTTTCACCCCTATTTTATGGCCTCCCACGTGTAGGACACGTTTTTCTACCCCTGTGGTTTCTTTTCGGAGGCCTTCTTCAACCCTTGATGGAATTTTCATCCCCAGTTATGGCCTTTTTTGTACTTGCTCACGTGAGAAGTGTATTTAGGTTTTGAGCTTGGTGTTGGACTTTGGGGGTTGGTCTTGGACTTGGGGTTGGGGCGAGATGCCGACTTCTTTTCGGTGGTCTTTTTCAACCCATGATGGGAATTTCAACCCTGATTTTTTCGTGCCTAGGTGTAGGAGTCGTTTTTTTTGTTGATCAATTTTATTAATTAATTAATTATTTTTTAACCCGGGGAAAATTCTCGATCCTAATCTGTAGCCCTATAAGATGATCTTAAATCTGTATTCTGATAAGGGTGCGAAAATAATCATTAGATGTAAAGATAGTTTATTTAATCTGTGTCTACTATTAATACTTATTAGAGCTTGTTTATCAGATATTTGAATGATATAAAACTCATTTAAAGGATTGATTAGGTAATAATTACGTGTGTCAAAAATTGACCGTATTTCTCCATATTACTTTATTAGGGTATTTTTATCAAATGAGATTGTTATTAAAATTATTACATTTATTTTAATGCCTATCTACAGATTGTTTAACATACGAAATTTATTTATACATTACGTGTTAACTTGTAAGACACGTATCGCTGAAGGGTACAAGTGTATGCGCGTCCTAACATAATCTGCTAACTTGTAAGATGATCTTAAATCTGTATTCTGATAAACGGATTACAAGTTTTCATAATAAAATATTATTAGAGTCGATATGCCGTTTATTTCAAGTAATGTTTCAATATACATAAAATGCGTGAGAGTGAACCTGTATTATTTGTTGTAATATGTGTTATTACACTTTTTAATTGCAGTTTGTAACCTTCTACCTACACAACCTTCAACTTATACACGCATTAATAACGACCTCCATTAGTTTATAACACTATTGCTTGGTATCGGATTTTTATTTAAGTCGAACTCATATAAAGTTATTAACGTTTCATTTTAATGGGGCTATCAACTATTGAACTATTGAACCGTTAAAATTGTGTTCCTAATTGCAAGGTTGTTAAAACACGTCCTTGTCATGTACAGGTGCTATATCGAAAATATTTTTATTGCATACGTTTATATTACATTTATACATCTACATTCAAAAATAAGTATTAACTAATTAAGATATAATTTGTTAACAGACGTATAGCAAAGATAGCCAATAGATTTTAATATTTTATTAGGGTATGTTTTGAAAAGACAGCTAGAATATACCACTGTATTTTTTTTCAATTTTAGTAAAAGCTGCGTAACCAATATAAATTTGAGTTATTACATTTTCTTTAATTTCCATCGTGCTGATTCCTTTTAGAGGGGTAATTAAATACCTTATTTACAAAAAGTAAAATGTCAGATTTCGTAAAACAAAAAATACCATATACGATTCACGTACAAGTGGTATTTCGAAAAATATTTAAAATATATTTTTGTTTATCACCCACGCTATTTATTTCAGATTTAAGCTAAATTTTACATCTACCTTACACACAAGGTCTATCTGTCTTATCAGAAATACCTCCATCAAAAAGGTCTTTTATCAGCGAGGGCTGTTTTGGGTTGATAGACAAAATACCTTGCGATCAAATAGATAAAAATCTATAGCAAATAAAACAAGATACGCTTGACCTCCAATGGCTTTTGTTTTGTATTAAAGCTAATAAGATCCAAGCGTCGGTTTGAAGACCAGTCAGGTGCATCATCATAAGGTAGGAGGATAGAAGAGCCGACGATACACATGCAATCACCATCGCAATTACTATCGCAACCTACAGTATCGGATGAGAAAAGGAGGTCGTCGATACTGGAAGACCTCCTTAGAGCTCCACCCGGACCTCTTTCGGTACCGTATCAGACGTTTAATTACGGGGACGATGATGTAGATGACATCCTCGCAAGATTAACGTATATTAATTAATTAAATAAAAGCATTTTATTGTTTTTTATCTGTTTTATTATTTATGCCTTATACCCAAATGGAAGAGTATCAAAGTTTTCTATTCTACGTCGTTTAGAGTAACTTATTCTATATTGTTTAGATTCAGGTCTACTTAACACATTGTAGCATCTGCCTCTATTTTTCTATTATTATACACAAAAAGAGTCTTTACTATTGCTAAGCACCATATCTTTAATCACTTCAAAGTTATAACGCGCGAGTTCTTATAGTTTAAGGTAATATCCTTCACTTGACACACTGATTTAATTGTCTGTTCACTGATTGAAAACACATTATAACTATAGTTTTTCGGTCCTGAACTAACTTTTTAGATTTACAGAAGTCTTCAAATTTTAAACCCGTCAGATTTTTGCGTCCATAGCCTACAGGTACCGACACTCTATCCACGTTTAAAACTAACAAGTCACTCGAGAAAAAACTAGCATTGCTCTGCATTACCTTTTCCAATAATGACATTATCACTTTCACCGACAACTGGTCTACTCTTCAATTGGTTTGTTAGGGAAATTCGGGTTCCTTAACGTGATCCCTACACGGTCCGAAGGAGCCGCATCCTTGATAGTGTATGCATACGAGTCCTCGAATGCACTCTACAAAAAGATATGTATTTAGATACATTTTTAGTAAATGGTATATTTTACCTGTAGTCATGTTAAGGGATTATCCATGCACGTATCGTCATTAAAACTAAATCTTAATGTTTTACATGTGGTATTGAATTTTTTAATAAATTTACTGTCTGATGCTCCTATTATATTAATATGATTGAACCCTGAGGATGGTCCGGCGTGTTGCTGGGAGCCTGAGCCCGTTCGGTTTTGCTGTAATGTACTCATTCAGTAAGCGAAACAATAGAAAATTAAAAGACATACCGTTACCAAATTCTCCGCAGCTGTAGTTCCAATCATCTCATCATCGTCAAACACACCCTCCATGTTTACCTGAGCAGGGCTTTAAAAAAAATTAAACTTAGAAATAAAAAACAAGCATATACTTACATTCCACCAACTCGTTGTGCAGCCTCCACAAAATCATTATAAATTTCTATCGAATCGATAATGTCGTTTTCACACATCTTAAAAGTAACGATATTGTATGCGTTTTTTAGCCCCTCGTCGGTTAACGCACCAGCACTGCATAACCCCAAAATCTGATTTACATTTAAAGATTCCATAGCGATATGATGATCTTCAAACAAGAACTAAATTAACTAAACCCTGGCGTACGCTTTTATAGTATTTTACAGGGTCAAAGGTCAAATTAAGTTGTTTTGAAATTCACAAGGCTAACTTCATGCCAACTTCAAGGCCATGCTTATCGCTAATTTCAAGGCCGATGACTTTCTCAAGGTAAATAAGTATGATCTTTATCTTTTAATACCGAATGACCTTATTGCTGAAGGTGAAGTTAGGTAATAATAACATAATTTGTACATACGAAGCCAAAATTGACATTAAAAGAAATGTAATAATTTTAATAACGTTTTTTATTTTAGCTAAGCGTTTTTATAACATATTCATTGCGGTATAAAAAACTCATTGTTAAACTAGATCAGTCGTTTAACTTTATTGGAAAAATAATTTTAATTAACTAAAATGTAAAAATACACGTCAACTTAAAATTTAAGACCTTTGTTTAAAAGAACCCTTTTATCATTTTATTACAGAACAGTCTTCGGTAGTAATCTTTAAATACACTTTTTATTCTTATATTATTTTAACAATTTTATATGGACATAATCAAAAAAGTCGATTTTACATGCCCGGGCTGATTGACCCTCATAATATAGCACTTGATTTTTTTTTAAATTGAAATACAAAGGTATTAATTATCTTTTTAATATCAAGGGCGTTATTGTTCTTATTTTAATTGCATGATGCATTTACAGGAGTCTACTAGATAAACATTTCGAAATACCACCTGACGTGTTTTAACAACCTTGCAATTAGGAACACAATTTTAACGGTTAACCTTTCAATAGTTGATAGCCCTATTAAAATGAAACGTTAATAACTTTATATGAGTTCGACGTAAATAAAAATGCGATACCAACCAATAGTGTTATAAACTAATGGAGGTCGTTATTAATGCGTGTATAAGTTGAAGGTTGTGTAGGTAGAAGGTTACAAACTGGAATTAAAAAGAAAGTGTAATAACACATATTACAACAAATAATAGAGGTTCACTCTCACGCATTTTACATATATTGAAACAATTACTTGAAATAAACGGCATATCAACTCTAATAATATTTTATTATGAAAACTTGCATAATCTATTTATCAGAATTCAGATTTAAGATCATCTTATAAGGTAGCAGATTATGTTAGGACGCGCATACAATTGTACCCTTCACCGAAACGTAATATGGAAAGTAATATGGGGAAATACAGTCAATTTCCCGCACGTAATTATTACCTAATCAATCCTTTAAATGAGTTTTATATCATTCAAGTATCTGATAAACAAGCTCTAATAAATGTTAATAGTAGACACAGATTAAATAAACTATCTTTTACATCTAATGATTATTTGCGCACCCTTATGAGAATACAGATTTAAGATCATCTTATAGGGCAACAGACTAGGATCGAGAATTTCCCCCGGGTTAAAAAATAATTAATTAATAAATAAAATGATCAACAAAAAAACCACTCCTACACGTAGGCATGAAAAAATCAAAAAGGCTTTAATCAAGGTTGAAATTTCCATCAAGGGTTGAAAAAGACCACCAAGAAGAATACGGCACCTCGCCCCAACCCCAAGTCCAAGACCAACCCCCAAGTCCAACACCAAGCTCAAGACCTAAATACACTTCTCATGTGAGCAAGTACAAAAAAGGCCATAATTAGGGATGAAAATTCTATCAAGGGTTGAAAAAGGCATCCGAAAAGAAACCATAGGGGTAGAAAAACGCGTCCTACACGTGGGAGGCCATTAAATAGGGGAGAAAAAACACGTTCTACACGTGGGCGAGTAAGAAAAACAAAATAATTAGGGATGAAAAGGGTCTTCGAAAAGAAACCATAGGGGTGGAAAATACGGTCTCACACGTGGGTGTGTAAAACATTAGGGGCTGAAAAAGGCCTCCGAAAAGAAACCATAGGGGTGGAAAATACGATCCCCCACGTGGGCGTATAAAAAGTGAAAGTGGGCGGGGCTTGTGACGTAAAAAAAGGTGGAGGGGATGGTGCCTGTGTTCTACTCACATATAAAAAAGAACATGACAGGTTTCTATCGTGATGCAAGGAAAAAATGCATAAGCCATTACAGAAAATATCTTCAATGCCTATTTCGAAATTCTTAGTAAAACTTACTAATGTTACACTTTTTCCAATGTTACAATTAATGCGATAAACATTGGACAAAACGTGGATATATCAAAATTCACGAAACTTTAAGCATTTCTTAAACGACCGTCGGTAGAGTTTGTTCCCAAGAAATCAAAACTACTTGAATATAGCGAATTAGATTTATTATTGGTGCACCTGACATGATATTGAATATAAAAATGAATCACAATCTAAACAAACTAAAACCAATCAGCCAAGATTGTTTGTAATAAGAAGCGACCATTGGATAAATCTAATCAGCTTGACGAGAACTCACATTAAACACCAACGATTTTTTATATACTACAAAAATGGCCGTTTCACACAACAATCAATTGTAATTTTCAGAAAATGTCAGAGGATCCGATGTCAGATTCTGAAAAACAGTTTGACAACTGTCAAATGTCAGCTTCAGGGGTTATGTTTATTTTCTCACAATAATAAGAAAATATAAGAATAATATGTGTCATGTCAAATGCTTAATGTCAGAAATGCTTGACAACACCGGACAGAATTTCCAACCTAAATCGGTTCTATCTGCAACCTCTCGTGCACAATAGGGCATATAGTAAGGACGAGACGAGACCTACCAATACACATTTCACAAGAATCATTTCTTTACTTATAGAGTTAGGACTAGGCATATTTTTCGTAATAATTGAAACAAATTAAATTCATCAAAAATGCTTATAATACTATTATATAAAATCAAAATTATAAATTTTTAGTAACATTTTATGAATATATAAATATATATTGTAAATACATAATATTACAACAATTTTATTTAGGAAAACACATTGTACATACGTACATACATAGATATTTAGTAACCCGAAAATATAACAAATTTATTATAAAGCATCCGGTTTGAATATGAACTTTGAATATTCATTTTACACACATAATGAATTCATATTTTAATATAAATTTCACATATTGATGATTTAATTGTATTAGATAAATGAGTAGAAGTATATTACAATGCTATGTGACGAACTTAATGATTTTAGTACGACAGGTAATAAATACGTTTGGGGGACATACAATTAAATGATGTGAAATTTTATTTTCGTAAATTTAGAGAAGAGCGTATTGACTTTGAAATGATTTTGAAGTAATTGATTTTACTTAATGTGCACTTTAATTATTAATACAACTAATGTGAATTAGAAGTAATGGAAATAAATCAACCAAATTTATTTAAAATAGTACTTAATACCGAGTAAAATATTTAATTTCATTTATTTTAATTTTATGCTGAAATATTATATTAAATTAATTTTTTAATGTTAAGTCGAAGCCTAGAACGCATTTCTCTACCCTAATCGGTATTTATTATAATTAATCAGATAAAAATAAACCAATACTATACTACACTTACGTGTGGAACAAAATGTTTTTTTCTGGCTTCCGTGCTTCGTTGACCTAAACTTTTTTTTGCGGATCGATTAACACAAGCCACAACACAACATGTAACCATTTTCAATCGCTTCTGATTACTTTTGTATGCACTAAGTTAAAAAAATACGTTTATAAATATATACGGACTCTTTGGTAATTTTAAAGTTTATGGTTAACACGTAACACAAGTTGCCTACCCATCAATTTCCCCTTTAGTTGTCAGTTAAAGTTCCTTATGTTACCTCTCGTCCTACTCTATGCAATAGGCGAGTTATAAAGGTGGTAATGAAACAAATTTAGTTATGACGCAACTGCTCTGACTCGTGAAAATTTGTATATAAATAAAATGGGCGAGATGACAAGGATTATTGCTAAATACCTCCACTATCAGAACCTGTTCTCTTCTCTGAACATTGTTTTCGACGGTCCTCAGCGTCACATTTGGCGAACAGTGTCGGTGATTTAATTACAATGAAGCAACATGGCGGATGGAAAAGCTCCACTGTAGCAGAAGGCTACATAGAAGCGTGCACAAATAAGAAAATTGAAGCCGTAGAGATACTTTCAGCACGTGGAGCAACTTCTACAGCTGAACTCTCTAGTGTTAGTGCTAATACAGACCGTAATGAATCAACTAACAAGGGAAGCGTGAATGTGTTGAATTTTCAGCAGAACGTTCTGCAATTTCATTTAATGCAGCTTCAAATGCATTTGTTTCAATTATAATTTATAACAGTTGTAACCCTGTACCCTGATTTAATGTTATTATAGTAAAGTTGATAAGTACATTGACTTTCTTTATATAGTCGCGGCAAACTCTATTCCAATGTGGGGATAAACGTCAGCGCTTGACATTGTTGCCAAACGTATGAAATCGACGTCAACATAATACTTAGGTTATATTGTTTACATTTATTTTGAAAATTAGTTTTTGATGGAAATACTCGTTCTCAACTAAGTAACAATACTTTCAACAGTTCTTACAAATGACACAAGGATTTGTTATGAAAAGAACAGTTGTTTTTATAATAGAACAATGCAAGCCACATGAATCGAAAATCTCAAAATGTGGAAAACGTCAAAATTAGAAGTTATGTGTAAACAGAAGAGCTGACAACATTGTAATTTATTCGGCAGTTCTAACAACCCAACAACGTGTATTTCACTAACATAGATATATCATTTGTAATTATCAGGGTTATTATAGAAGTTGGTATGTTAAGTTTGTCTCTCTCTAACAATTTCACCCCCACAACGGAATCATTTTGCCGTGACTATATATCATTCTATTCAAAAACCAAACTTTAGAAAAAAAGTCACTAAATAGCCAAGTATGTATCAAGTCCATAATACAAGGCTTTATTGAACGAGCCTTATTATGGACGCGATGCATACAAATATTTATATTCGACTGCTAAATTTGGCTTAAACGAAACAAATTCATTCAATGACATTTTTTGTACATATTAGTTTGGAAACGTCGAAAGCTGACATAATAGTAAAATAAAGTAACTTCGTTTTACTAGTAAAATAATGTAATTTTATTTCACTAGTACAATTAAGAGGTACTTTATAGCCGAAAAACTATGTCCTAAACAGTCCTTTATAACGTGGTCGAACATAAAATCGTTTAAAAGATTTCATTCTAAAATCAAAATGCGTGCGAGAATTGTGCATTCTAATCCCTAAACATAGAAAAAATATTCTCCCTTTATAATATAACATGGTAATAAGATTAAAACTGCAATTAAGTAAGTTGTAAAAATCGATCGAGTTAAAAATAAAACTACTAACAAATTTCTGATAATGTACCGTTGCGCTGTCGGGCTATATTGTTAGTCAATTAAATTCCTGGTATGGTGTAGTTATGTTTCCTCTGTTCACCGGCCCCATACGTACGTGTAGTGTGACAATTTATTTGTATTTTCTTATTATAGATAACCATACTTTATTTAATTGATATTATTGGGTTAATGCTGTTCAGAAAAATTTTATGAAAAGGATGAAGTTATTTTTAGGTTAAGGATGGAGTGTGCATTTTTATTGAGATATTAACTTTAGCCAATGTGTACTCTCTAGCTGTCATAGTGGCCACTATTAGTGATGATGGAGATGATAACTATAGTTCCAGATTTAATGATTTTTAATCTTCTGATGAAGAATGTGAACTAGGAAGATCATTTCAGAGTTTAGAAGCCGTGTAGAAGAATGTGGATTGCACCCATTTTGAACGACAAGTAGAGATTTGTACTGCATGTAGATGATGTGAACATGCAAACATAGTATTCCTAGCAAAGGTGGCCTGAGATGGTATCAAAGAATGTAATTCAATAGCAAAGTAGCTATTATAATACCGGTAATACAAAGAAAGAATTGATATAATACTTGTATGCTCAAGGGACTGCATATCAGAAGTTAAGGATGGGTCATTTATAAGCCTAACCGCTCTTCTGTGAACACAATCAGCGATATCGAGAGTGTATTTGGGAACACCAACCCAAAGGTGAGAAATATATTCCAGATGAGGTCGAATTTGGGCCTTATATAGCAGAAAGAATTGCCAGGAGGTAAAGTGGTTAGATCTGTACGAACAGCTGCTTTAGTAGCTGACAGAAGATGGTCAACCTATGATAGATTTGAAGATACAATCATTCTCAGTATAGTGATGGAATCTGAAAACTTAAGATCTGAGCCATTCATAGCGTATAATCGATCTTTTTTGACGGACATAAGGCAACACTGAGTTTTCTTGTTACTTCCCATTCAAAGATACGTTGAATGTCTTTGTTGATCGAAATGACATTTCAATCCTAATGTCTTGATTTGAGATAGAACGTGGATTACAATAACGTGTGCTGTCGTCATCCGATCATTTATATATAGCAGTAAAAGTCTGGGAGGTATAGCTGATTCCTGTGGCATGCCCGCGTCAATGACAACTTCTTTTGAAAAAAAACCATTAACTACGACACTGGAGACCAAGTTGACTACAGTTAACCTAAACGACCTGAGTTTGGCTAGCAAACACATGCCAAACTTGGCCAAATTCCGTTGAGGTACCTCAAGCGACTACAACTATTGTTCTAACGTATTGTTCAAAACTTGAGTTATATGAAAGACGATCACCTGTTGAACGACTCTGCCTAATGCCGTATTGGTCACTAAGGAGTTTGTTATATTCTAGAAAAGAGAGTAGTTGCTTATTGATCGCTTTAGACAAAATGGAAGTGATAGCAATCAGTCGGTAGTTTTTGGAATATCTTGAACATTTGCTAATTTACATGATACTGGAATTCCCCAGAAAACATAGATGTAGAGTAGAGCTTCGATAGGACTGGTACTAGTTCGGGGGAACTAATTTATTTAAGACAATTGCTGGGATACCGTCTGGGTCAGTCGCCTTATTGGGATCAAGCCTACTGATGATCAATTCTAGTAGCTTACAGCGAAAATGACTTGGTTTCATAGCGTACGAAGAAGAGCTGACTAGAGGCACATCTTTTCCAGAATCATTAGGACACGAGTTTGATGCAAATAAATCCACAAAACGATTGGCTTTGTCTACAAAATCAGCAACTACAAGATCCGTCCAAAGATGTCATGGGGAAATGAAGATATACCAAAGTTTTTACTCGTGAAACAAATTAGTGTTATGAACATTGAAATCTTCCAGAAATGAGATATCGCAAGACGGAATCTGAGATAGAAGATAGTAAACTTTCAAACTAAAGTAATCGAAGACGTCTTGAAAGTTACTATTATTGAGAGACGTATAAATGCAACAGTAAGATTTCATAAATTTAGGACCAGTCAAATTGTTTATTCTCCAATGAATAAGTCCTCCTTTGTTTCAGATAAAAACAACATGTCAGGTTGTAATTGTTCAGGATGTTGGTGAACAGCATTAAGATTAGACATGATACCGCGAATATTGCAGAAGTGAATAAGAAAGTGAGTACTTTCGATGATCGACGCCGCTTTGGCCCTACCCTCCCGGTCATCCGAACGGGGCAGGATTTTACGTCCCGCAATTATTACCCTAGAAACCACAGCCATTTTTTTTTAAATTTTGGACTTTCAATCCGATAGAAAGGCAGCCAGAGCGAAAGGAAAAATAGAATGAGAGTGGATTAAGAATAAAGGAAGGCTAACCGGTAGCCCTCACGGAGCTCCAAAAATCAGAGCATCGATATTAAGGGGTCCAGGGTGGTGGTACCTCCCAGGCTGGTATGGGTACACATGCCTCCTACATCTAAAACTAAATTGTTTGATGAAATTTGACTGTGACAGTGAAATGAAGTTTTTACTTCAAAAATTTGCTTGAACAATTAAATCTGAATTGGACAACAAAGCTACTCTTGGTTCTTCAGTAGCCGTTTCAGTACTAATAATCTGTACAAGAGGTACGGCAAAAATAGTTTGTTATGCTTTTTCTTATACATACCATAATTATTCAATCTACAGGTTTTAGTTACACATCCCGACGTAAAACATCTAACGCAATGACTCATTAGCTTAATTTTGCCATATCTTACATTTGGTGTCAACTCTAAAAATTCAGAGTAATTATAAATTAAATTATTTTCGTTGCAAAAATAATAAGAGCCTGGCAAACTAAAAACTGTTGAAGAACTAATTCTACTTTCTACTGATTCCAACAGTTAACATTCTGTTTGTAAAAAAACTATGTAACTTTCTCTGAGTTTTTTCTAGTTTTTCACTGAGAGTTATCACTAAAACAGTATTCCTCTGTTTAATTAGTTGTTTCACGGATTTCAACGAATTGACGTATTTCAGTACACTGTCCTTTAAATGCATTAAATCTTTTGAACATTCCCTTTTCACAAAAGTAGGAGTCAAAATTGATTTTACATGTTTACTAACAAGTACTTTACATTTATTAAACCGTTTATTAATAATTTCCCATGCTGTATCGTAATTCCTGCTTGTCAATATTGTGATGGGCCTCTATAATGTTTGGGTTCAATTTCATCTTTTACAATTTCGAACTTACTGAGTAAAATTTTACATCGTTTCTATGAAAATGCGAAATGATTCAACGTCAACTAAAGTGATTTTAATTTATATAGTTAACATTCATTAACTTAACTTTATTTTTATTATCACAGTTCTGTTTGTGTAAATGAACTTTAATAATTACTCAACAAATTCTTTCCTCATTTTTATCGGGACGCTCCAGCTAGCTTAATGTGGGTTAAATGGTTATCGTTATCATTCATCAACATTATTCTCAATCTGATATTTATTACTCGTACTTTGCAATTAATTGAACTTGCTCTCTTCAGTATTTACACACGCAGTCTTTGTATACGCTTTTAAGATTTGCAACGATCAATAATAAAAATGAATCAAAAGTGATAATATTTGATTAAGTCAAATTTTATGCAGACTGTTTATTTACAGCATTACATAAAAATGATTCTAATTCTATGTTAGTGTTCTTAACGCTAACATGCAGAAACAATCCTTTACGATCAACGAAACACATCTTCGTTCAGCATTTGTATCCAAACATAAATTTTTGAATAAATAAAACACCAATTTTCTTTATTTGTACTATCAAATGGTCTTACTTGTTATCACTTTGTTGAAAAGCTGATGATGTAATACCTGCCTTCATTGTACCGGTTCTGAAACATAAAACGCGTTATCTTCACTTATTACGTCACTTTTTATACGTATTTCCGATTATGGTGCAATCTTCCTTATTTCCGCCAACTCGACAACAATTGCACTTTATATTATTTTAGCTTTTCCTCGCATTCATACAAAAAATATCATTTATATTTCTTTATCACTATATTCACTGACTTTTTGTTATAATTACACATTAATCGTAGCATAACAAAGCTACGGCAATCGCTTTTTCACACCTTTGATTAACTTCAATTCAACCTTGATCGCTTACTTAGTGCGACCCTTTCTGTTAGCTTACTCAGCGCGACTGATCACTAATACCCGTCATTATGACAGCGCCTCTACTTACACCCTTATACAAAACAGTCATATCCTCAAAATACCGCGTATATTTAAAAGCTTTCCAATTTACTATGCAAATACTCATCGAAACAAGCTCACACTTTTTATCTTAATATTAATTACATTTATACACAAATAACCAATAACTATTTAACTTCATATAACAGCGCGAAATTCGAATTTCTAATGCCTCCATTACAATATCGATTTCTAAGAAAATTTTATTCCGGATAAAAGTTGGTACATCACGTAAAACTAAATATGCACTAGACAAATTCTACCAGTGGCGTACCGATTAGTGCAAATGACAGATAATTGAAATGTTCGCAATAAAATGCCCTTATTTTGCAAGATATCAAAAACGGTTACAGGAAATAGTTGTTCATTTTTTATTGACATACCCAGATATGAAGTTTGAACGACATATCGAGAAGTTGTAAAGGACCCCGCAACATTTAAAAGGCAAATGGCTTTCTGTGGATTTGGCTAAAGTTTTGATATGTTGTGGATTGTAAGGTTCTAATCAAAGACTACCGTAGGCAGAAAGTCGAAGAATGAACAGCTTTTGAGCTACAGCTCGCCAAAGATGTGAATATGAAAGTGCTATTATTAAATGTGATGTGCAGAAGTTTAACGAAATTATTTATTAACGCCAAGTAATTACAACAATAGGGCACTTTTTCAAACCTAATCAGTACACACTTCCATCGCATTGTTATTATTTGCAATGTTTGGATCATGTTGTTGAGCTCTATTAACTGCGTCCAATACTTTATCCAACAAAGTTGACTTTGGATAGTGAACATCATTTTCATAACGCGCATACCCCAAAAACCACAAAACACTAGCAATGTGCGCACATGTTCCAAGAGTTCTTGCACCTGTTGCTCGTACAGTATCAAGAATTAGATCCTCCACATTCTCATCGGCTTCTTGATTTTCGGTGGGGTTGTAAGCAATCCACAAATGATGTTTTGTCGCATTGCGAAAGCGCGAATTATGTCTAATTCTTATAAAAATTATTAAGAGAATCTATATAGAATTCATCATCCCGATGCAACTTATCTTGAACGTATGATGGGCCAGGTTAACTTGGTATACCCCTACAGTGAGCTCTCGAAGATAATCCAAAGTGAGATGAGAGAAGTCACCTAATTCATGTTCATTTATGTGAATCCAACGAGCGTTCCGTTTACGAAGATTTCCTACTTGCATCCGGGCTTGTATAATATTAGTCTGGCTTGCTTTTTTCAGTAATTACTGAGCCAGATCTTCGTTGGCGCATAACATAAGAACGCGAGGGTAAAACTTGTTTATAATCGCATCAGCAATACGATAAAAATCGATTTTCGATATGTGGTATTGTAATTGTTTGACCCACAAACTTAAATATGGATTTGAGGTGACCGTTTCTGACTTCAACTATCCACTTTGTTTTAGTTATTATGCGGTACTCATTTGCTTCTTCAGTAGACAGTTAGTTTTGTCCTTGTTCAAGAAAAGCTGGCATCTTGTTTGAAAAGTCGTCTAGCAGAGGTATGGAATCTCGATATCCACGATCCAGCACAAAAATATCACCTTGGTGAAACCATGCTCCTATTGTATCGCCACCCCTATTAAACTCATTAATCAGCATTTTGGCATCATTATTTTTAGAGTCCGAAAAAGAAGGACCTTGGATTGCTACTATATATCCGTGGCGACCCTTATGCACGTTGTAAGATTGTCTTAAGACACGAAAGTTATTACGTTTTGATATATAGGAGTAGGTCCTGTCAATACATGCAATTGCAATCGGAGTATTGGGTTGCGGACATATAATTTGTTGGAAAATTCTGTTACATGGTTGGCAATGTAATCGTCCCTTGTAATGGCTTCAAGTCCGATATAACTAGGTAGGAATTTTTGCATTACCGATTCTCTAACGGTAGCAATGGCCTTACAGCCTGTCCACTTTGGTAGTGACAAATAATTTTCAAAAGCTCGTTCGGCAAACCTTGCTGAATCCTGCATAAAAACGTCAAGAGGTCCTTTTTGGTCACATACCTTTGTCCACCTTGCCGAGGTATTGAATTAAAAAACGTATACAATTCACGAAATTGTTCTTTCGTAACGGTGGCTACGGATTTGAAATCTTCTTCGCTAAAACTATCTTCGTCCTAGTATATCACCTTTTTTTACTAACGAGTCGGATTTCTTAAAAAAATGCCTGTAATTGCTGACCTTTAATGACACATGGCCTATTAACAGACCGCAACCCTGGAAGTAAATGCTACAAAATAAAACCCTTGTTATCCAAGTGCAGCCCGAAACATCGTACATTAATCTGGTATGTAAATGTCTAAAAGAATAAAAATATTTACTCTACACGATACGGACAACCTACGCACATTATTATTACCATTACAAATCAAAACGTTTAGTCTTTGTGTCATTTTCAACAAGAGCTATTTCGTTAAGGATCAGCATTTGGTAAAAATGCATTGAAAAATTTAAGAAATGCTACGTAACAAATAACATTTAAACGAGAAATGCAAAAATAACGAGATTGGCGTCGATCAATGACTTTTTAGAGCATTCAGTGGTATTATTTCATAATAGTATATTAAGAAACAAGTTTCGTAAGACGCGTTTTTATCGCATGAGTCCAAGTCTAATGGACGAATGCGATAAAGCGTCTTATGAAACGAGTTTCTTATCCTATTTTTTCTATTTTGCGTATTTGTGTTGAAAATTTTGAAAAAATGTAAATTCCATTTGTCACCTTATTTCATAACTTTGAATGTAGGTTGGCAACAGTGGTATTTGTTTGTTTGAGTTCGATACAAATATAGGGTATTAAAACTATTATTTGTTACTAATTCATTTCAAACTACCTATAAATATGTTCTCAATAGGAGTTGTGTACTATATACATTATAATCGGAATAAAATTACACTGTGTAAACTTAATAATTTACACTCAAGTGAAGTTAACAAGGTTAAATGAAGGTTATATTTTACGCAAAAGATGTAATCGGCTAAATCTGAAAGCATATTGACGCTTTATCTTGAAACACAATAAAAAAGAGGAATCGTCCATATTCGGTTTTGGTCATCTTAATCATTGCAATACATTAATCAGGAATAATTCAATACAAAGGATATATACACATTTGAAATAAGAATAGGTTATGTTACATTTACGTTTACGTACATCAATAAAGAACATTAGTTTACATACCAACATCAAGAAAAAAATGTTAGGTTACTAAACTTTAAAGTCAAAAATTAAAACACCCGTTTGAGTGTCATAATGTACATACTAAACACGCAAAATAGAAAAAATAATTTTTTGGATCGGATTCTGAATCTGTTTAAATCACCTTATTTGTAAAAGCGTAAAACTCAAATAATATATTTCACAACAAAATCTATTTATTAGTAAAATAAAAGGTTCATTGTTATTTAAGTTTCTTCTTATAGGCCATGGAAGTTTGATTTTTATTTGATAAAAGCTTCAAAGTTACGTAAGTGTCAAAGTCATAATTAAGTAATTGCGAAAATGCCTGCTTGTAGACTTTCGTTAGTCGAAAAAGCTGAATTAGTATTAATGTGTGGCGATAATTATAAAGTGTCAATGAGGCAATTGCCATCTTTAACGAATGACACACTAATAATCCTATAAGTGCTCCAACGGCATGTCATAGTTTGGCAAGATTTAAAAGCAGTGGGTCTTTGGAGGTGCAATACAAAAAGAAGCACAAAAATAATGTTTTTAGCGAGTTAAATAAAATGGAAGTGTTATAGACAGTAATTTCTTGGCGTCAAATTGTCAATGAATTAGAAGTAGCTTCAAAATCACCCATTTTGCGAATATTACAAGAAAATAAATATCATCCTTATAAACCACAGTTTGTCAACGGACTTGGGATCACGACCAGAGATTGGATTTTTCATTTTGGGTTCAAGGTTAAATAGAGGAAGACCGGAACTTTGTAAGCAACATTTTGATTACTAACGAATCGATATTTACAACAAACGGTATCGCTTCTTCCCAAAATTCTAGATGGTGGTCAGTAAATAATCCAAATTTTGTTGTTGTCCACAGCGACCAATACTACCAAAAAATAAACGTTTGATGTGGTATGTACAACGTGAGGTTGCTGGGGTCATATTTTTAAGCAAAATTTAAATGGTACAATATATTTGAATTTCTTACAAAAACATGTGCAGGAATTTCTTGAGGAGCTGTCATTGGATTTAAGAGTTCGTGCATGGTATCAGCATGATGGCTGTCCAGTTCATTGTGATAGAATTGTTTCTGAGTGGCTTAATCAGAATTTCAACAACCAATGGATTGGCAGATTTTCAAACAATAAATTGCCGCAACTCGGACCCGATATGACACCCCTGGATTTTTTCTTACTTAAAACAAAACGTGTAAAAAAATGGACATTTTGCAAACCTGGATGAACTTAAATAAGAAATAGTTAGATATGCAAAGGAAATGCTTGAAAATGTTTTACGTGCCACTGTGGATGAATTTACAAGGAGAACGAGTGTATGCATCGAAAGAGATGAACATCATACAGAAACTATTAGACAGATTTAAACCTCAAACGTTAATGTCAATTCTTTTAGTATTAATCTGTTAATACATTTTCTACCGAATCATATCTTATTTTAGTATTTATTGTATTTTCAATTAATATAATGTTTTATAACATCTCAAAACTAGGGGAACAATCTCAAGACTTTTTTGATAACTTGCAGAATAAGGGCATTTTATTGAGAAAGTTTTAATTATCGGTCATTTACCACTAATCAGTACGCCGTTGGTGGAATCTGTCTAGTGCATATTTACGTGATGCCCCATTTACCTGGAATAAAATTGTTTGTTATATATATATATATATATATATATATATATATATATATATATATATGTATATATGTATATATGTATATATCACTTAAAGCGTACAATTCAGTAAATGTATACATTGACTAGTTAATGTATGCATTTACTACAAGAGATTAATGAAAGCTTCAATAATACTAATACCACAATTTATTATTAGACAAAAAAATTAATTCTATTACATAAAAATAATAAAAAACAAATAAACAAAAATGACGGTTTTCTTTCCAAATGGTCTTTTTGCCACTTTAACTTCATCAACTAAATTAGTAACTTTTCTAAACCCATAGCTCTTCTGTTGCATTTTTCCGATGCATTCATAGAATTGTATTTTCATTGCGTTTTTGTCCATAACAATATTTATTTGCTTACTTAAAAAGAAATTAAAACACAGACCAAAAATATATATCACTTACTTTATTTGGTTCCAAAAGTAATTTAAATAGATAGTTTCTTAAGAATGAACAATACAAAATCTTAGGTTAAGTTACAGGTTTCGTTTGGTTACACCTTAACTAAGTGACATCCGTTAATGTATACATTAACTAGTCAGTGTATACATTCTCGGGATGAACACTTTAAGTGTAACATATATATATATATATATATATATATATATATATATATATATAATTTATATACTAATTTCTAGGGTAAATAGAATATTAAAAAATAACGTTAGTTTGGTTAATAAACATGTGTCCGAAAATGCCTCCTTAAATGCCTGTAAATGTGGCCCCACAAATCCTTTTTTTTTGTTATCTCTGAAACGGTTAAAGATACCTAAATTAAATTTAGATCACAAATACGTTTGATTAGGTGATAAAAGATAGTGTTGACAAATTTTTAATAATCTGTACGTTAAACTTTTTTTTCTGGGGATATTTTTAATTTTTTGGGCAAAAATAATGTTTTTTAAACAATTTCCCACAAGAAAGGCACTCTTGTTGAAAGTCAAAAAAATTACTGGTTTTGGAGTTATTTGAGGTTTTACGTAAAATAAGAAAATAAAAGAAATATCGGGTTAATTTGATTTACTTGAATTAAGTAGGCTTAGACTGTAGACATTTAATGTAAAAACCCGTACCTACTTATTCAATTTTTTTTTCTGTTTGTTTTGTGTTATTAGTTATTTCTTTTTAATTGTTTCCTTTCTCTGTTCTGTATTAATGTCGTACAATTAAAACTTATTTAATAATTTACAATATTTTTACATCATAGTTGCTTCTGAAATAATCATTATTCGATGAGGTAGTTCGTTCTCGCGCATGAAAATTAATTGTTTCATTTTAAAATAATTTGTTAATTCCGTCAGCATTACTTGCTAAAACCTCCAATAACTCCAAAACCAGTAATTTTTTTGACTTTCAACAAGAGTATCTTTTTTGTGGCAAAATGTTTAAAAAAATACTATTTTTGCCCAAAAAATCAAAAATATCTCCATAAACAAGTTTTGGGGGCAAACTAAGTGGCACCACCCTTTAACGACGCTCCTATGCAAAATATTAAAATTTTGTCAACAATATCTTCTATGACCCAATCAAAGGTATTTGTGGTCTAAATTTCATTTAGGTATCTTGAACCGTTTCAGAGATAACAAAAAAAAAGGATTTTTGGGGCCACTTTTACAGGGCCGTATCTTCTTAAGGAGGCATCTTCGGACCAAACTAACGTTACTTTCGTAATATTCTATTTACCCTACAAATGGAATGGTTTTTGAAACACCCTTTTTGAAGAGATTCATAATTCTTGCCGTAAGATCTTCCACATAAGGAAATGAAAAGTAACTGAATGTAGTGGTATTAGTTTGTGTTACCACTACATTCAGTTATTTTTCATTTCCTTATGTGGAAGATCTTACGGCAATAATTATGAATCTATTCAAGAAGTATCCTCAAATTAAAATTGCCAGAAATAACACTAAAACAATTGCAAAACTATTTACTAAAATTAAAACACCTTTAACTGAGCTTGAAAAATTTAATGTCATCTACAACATCCCTTGTAAGGACTGTAACCTATCCTATGTAGGCTATGTAGGAATGTTGCACGTCGCATCACTTCTCAGCAAAGCGATTCTCGTAGGGGAGTGTTGTCTTGTGCCCTTTCTGAACACACTAATAGGCTCTCACATTCCATGAATTATTATAAGGATACCACCGTATTAGCCATTGAACACAGCACTATAAAAAAAACCTTCCTTGAAGTGGTTTTCATTAATAAGGAAGCGAATTCAATGAATAAGAAAACGGACATCAAAAACTTAAGTGTGATTTATAATTTTTTATTACAACTGTCTCATTGATTAAGCAGTGAAGTGTTTTTGATTTGTTGTTGTTTTTTTTGCGTTCTGTTTTGAATCCATAAGATAGCATTTTTTAAATGTTTAGTCACTTACATATTTTAAAATTTCCCTCTTTTATTTTATTTGTTATTTTCAAATAACATTTGTTCAAATTTTAATACATAATTTTTATAAATTCTCTTACCGATTAATGTCAAACATTTTAATGTGGTAATATTTATTTTAAGTCTAGTTGTGAGTTCTTTGTTGACTCTTATAACATCAATTAATGTATATTTTTAAATAATTTTTAATGTGTCTACTAATTGTTCTTTGTTCAATGCTGATTACTATGCGACTTATCATACTAACCTCACGTGTAAGTACGATTTACATTCACTGTTTCATGTCACTATCTGAAGTGTTTAATTTTAGTAACTGTCCTGATGAAGATATAAATAAGTATCGAAAGCATGACGTCTTAACAAAGAGTAGTGCTTTTTTTAAGGCCATTTGACTGCAACCCCACCAAGAAGTTAAGTTAAATTTTCTTCTTACTTTTCTGTTTATACATATACAGGTATCGAAAAATATTAACGCGGGTCTGACATAATAAGTAAAACAAAGACAGTACAATCAGTTTGTAATGATCCTAAAATTCATCACCTATTAATTATCCAATCCTAGTACAGAAATTCCTATCAAAACTTCTTTTCTATTTATTTCCTTAAACTGAATGTAGTATTGTCTATAAATCCTATCAGTTTCTCACTACTTTTCCCTCTCCTAGTAAATCTCCTATAAAAATCCGCGCTCACCTTCACTCAGTCTATTCTATTTCAATTCGAATTCAATTAAACTTGATCTAGAAATCCTAACAAGTAAATATCAAATTACCTACCTGCTTATTATAACCTGCCTGTCATTAATTTCATCCTAACCTGCCTGACATATTTCCTGATCTCTCGATATCCTAGTGTCAGTTATCAAAATAATTATCCCGAAACGTAAGTAGCTATTTGCACTTTCTCGGTGTTTGTACCACGAGGAGTAGTAAGTAGTTACCCAGTAACGTGGTTCTACTACTGGTGGCTGCGGCCCCAAGAAGTAAGGCTACTTTACGAAGCTCCTTTCTTGTCTAACCCTAGTATCCGAGAAACTATCTCAAATCTGCCCTATCGGTGTACGTACCTCGAAGGATAGCTAAAGATTGTTAATAGTATTGCTTTATTAATGGTGGTTTCGACCCCAATTATAAGGTAATCCTATACGGTGACATCCCTATAATTTTCCCTATTACCCTCGTATAAACCTGATCCCTATCTAACATCTGTTCGGTGTTACTACCACGAAGGGTGTATAGAAATCATTAGATATCCATTTAATTCGGATTTTCAATATAAAACTGATACCATCACCAGACAGTTATCCGAATACCACTTACCCCTATATCCTCTCTCTGTTACACACCCTCTTGAACTCTTGTCCGAACTCCTATCAACTGGTATCGAAACCAAATTATCCACTCACATGGCCCTGTAATTTCAAGATAACACCCCAGGATAAACTTCACAAAAATTCTATTTAGTCTAACCCCAGTACTAATTATTAAACATAATTTAGTGCACCATATTTCCATTTCACCTGACGTACACTTTATATTAAGATTTCTCCATTTAGTTGCCCGATTAATCATAATACACCGAATGGTTAAATAAATCACATTGTATTATACATAGCTCATTTAGTACAATTGTGTGCAATCTATTTTAATAATATCCAT